>JAPMUY010004948.1:292500-327500 GCA_026901105.3 Galaxias olidus
GCTATGACACAGTTAGAGAGGTTCTGTTAATTGTTTCAGAGTTGGTTTCTGAGTGCGTGTGTGTGTGTGTGTGTGTGTGTGTGTGTGTGTTAGGCATGTGTGTTTGTATGATGTCTGTGTGTGTGAGAGAGAGTGAGGTGATGGTGTGTGTTAGATGTGTGATTGTATGAGGTCTGTGTGTGTGTGTGTGTGTGTGTGTGTGTGTGTGCGTGTGTGTGTGTGTGTGTTTGAGTGTGTGTGTGTGTGTGTGTGTGTGTGTGTCTGTGTCTGTGTGTGTGTGTGTGTGTGTGTGTGTGTGTGTGTGTGTGTGTGTGTGTGTGTGTGTGTGTGTGTGTGTGTGTGTGTGTGTGTGTGTGTGTGTGTGTGTGTGTGTGTGTGTGTGTGTGTGTGTGTGTGTGTGTGTGTGTGTGTGTGTGTGTAAGCCTGCAAGTGCGCAGGTGAGAGAGATAGAGAAAGGGAGGGAGAGAGTGTGTTGCAGAGAGAGAGATAGAGAAAGGGAGAGAGAGAGTGTGTTGCAGAGAGAGAGATAGAGAAAGGGAGAGAGAGAGAGTGTGTTGCAGAGAGAGAGAGTTACAGAAAGAGAACGGGAGAGAGTTAGAAAAACTGAGTGGTAGAGAAACACAGAGGTATAGAGAGAGAGGCAGAGAGATATAGAGGTAAAGAGAGAGAGAGGTAGAGATATAGAGGTAAAGAGAGAGGCAGAGAGATATAGTGGTTAAGAGAGAGAGAGATAGAGATATAGAGGTAAAGAGAGAGAGGCAGAGAGATATAGTGGTTAAGAGAGAGAGAGATAGAGATATAGAGGTAAAGAGAGAGAGGCAGAGAGATATAGTGGTTAAGAGAGAGAGGTAGAGAGATAGAGGTAAAGAGAGAGAAGTAGAGAGACATAGAGATAGAGAGTGGTAGAGAGATATATAGGTAAAGAGAGAGAGGTAGAGAGATATAGTGGTTAAGAAAGAGAGTATTGGCTGCTAGCAAAGAGGCACCGGATTGGCTGAGCATGTTACCATGGTGATCAACACAACAACCTCCTTCACAACTCAATACTTCATGTTTCAATGAATCAGCATTGACCTGTTGTTGTTGTTTTGGTGGTTGTTGTTGTTTTGGTGGTTGTTGTTGTTTTGGTGGTTGTTGTTGTTGTTTTGGTGGTTGTTGTTGTTGTTTTGGTGGTTGTTGTTGTTTTGGTGGTTGTTGTTGTTGTTTTGGTGGTTGCTGTTGTTTTGGTGGTTGTTGTTGTTGTTTTGGTGGTTGTTGTTGTTGTTTTGGTGGTTGTTGTTGTTTTGGTGGTTGCTGTTGTTTTGGTGGTTGCTGTTGTTTTGGTGGTTGTTGTTGTTTTGGTGGTTGCTGTTGTTGAAGGGTTCTAGATATTCTCTGCCAGAGATACAGAGTAGCTCTGCTGTCTATTACTACAAACTACAGGCTCAATGCCTCTTCTCTCTCTCTCTCTGTCTTTATCTTGTATCTATTTATTTCCCCTCCACATCCCTCTCTCTCTCTCTCTCTCTCTCTCTCTCTCTCTCTCTCTACGTCTCTCTCTCTCTACCTCTCTATCTCTCTGTCTCTGTCTCTGTCTTTCTCTCTCTTTCTCTCTCTCTTGCTCTCTCTCTCTCTCTCTCTCTGTGTCTATGTCTTTCTCTCTCTCTCTCTCTCTCTCTGTCTCTGTGTCTATGTCTCTCTCTCTCTCTTCTTTCTCTTTCCCTCTCCCTCTCTCTTGTGCTCAAAGCACTCTTTACTCTCTTTAAAAACACCAACACTTAAAATGAAATATACATATAAAGTGTTTTAATATGTAGCATTGCGTTCCTCCTTAATCCCTCCGTTCTCTCTCCGTCTGAGACTTTCATGACGGCTTCAAAACAGCTACGTAGCATCCACACACTAGCACAGTCAGGGAAACAAACATTAGTTAGCTTTGCTATCAGCTATCGTTACATAAGCCCCTAACGGCTGTTGTTAAATTAGCCTGGCTATCGTTGAATAAGCCCCAAAAGACTGTTGCTATCTTAGCCTGGCTAATGGCTATCGTTACATTAGACTGGCTAACGGCTACCGTTACATTAGCCTGGCTAACGGCTATCTTACATTAGCCTGGCCATCGGCTATTGTTACATTAGCCCAGCTATCGCTCCATTAGCCTGGCTAATAGCTATCTTTATCTTAGCCTGGGGGGTTTTCCATCAAGCTAGATAAGCGGAAAGCCTGGCTTATTTATATAAGTCTGGCTAATTTTAGTGAGAGATCCGTTCCATTACTGTGGCTAATACGAATCCCCGCTCAGTTACCAAGGTAATTTATACCACTGAACTAGCCTGCTCTGTAGTAGGCTAACTGTCAAGCTTAGTTTAGCTGTGTTACAAAGAATATCCAACAGGTTGAAACAAAATCCCAAACGACAGTTCCGTCAAGTGTCTTTTCTCGCTCGCTTCGCTTTTGTCACATACCGTATGTCCGTGTTCGGAAACATACGTAGGTTCAGACCTTTTTCTCACAATGTAGGTGAGCAAGCATGGTAATTTCCATAAAAAAGTAGGCTACTAAATTACGCATTTAATCTGTCTGCAATTTTAGGCCACACACTTTCCCTCACCTTGAAAATTGCAGCAGAATTGCCATTTTTGGTGATGAGACAGTCAGTGGCGAATTCCTTTGACGTGCTTTCTCTCGAGAAGATCACCGCTCTTTGTGGTTTTTGCGACATTTTATCTACTTTTTGACAATCGATTGTTCTGGCCTGCTTCTGTTTTCTGTGCGCGCACACAATGTCAGCTTGTACAAGCCTGGCTTGAGTTAACCTTGACTGAAGACGGCCGAATTGTGTTCTGTGAACAGCTTGAGGCAAAATCAAAGTTGACGTTTGTTCAAGCCAGGCTTTTTCTATGAAGCGCCGATTTCATTAGCGTGGTTGATGGAATACCCCCCTGGCTAACGGCTATCGTTAAGTAGCCTGACTATCGGCTATCGTTCTATTAGCCTGGCTATCGGCTATTGTTCCATTAGCCTGGCTAACGGCTATCGTTACATTAGCCTGGCTAACGGCTATCGTCTCAATTTACAAAGTTGTCTGTCAGCCAATAGTCTGTCTGTCTGTCTGTCTGTCTGAAGTCAACTCTAGCTAAACGATTCCTCTGTGGACTGGCCAGTAATTCACCCGAGACAAAATGCTGCTTTGGGATCTTCATCTAACCCTCGCATCAACCAATTCAAAAAGAAAGAAAGAAAGAAAGAAAGAAAGAGATGAGCTGTGTTGGAGCCCTACTGTATTTTAATCTGGATGCCTTTGGGACAGGGGTGACTTGTGTTGTATAAGACATTACCCAGCTGTGTGTGTGTGTGTGTGTGCGTGTGTGTGTGTGTGTGTGTTTGGAGAGATGTGACAATGAAGAACAAACAAAACAGCATCCAGATGCTCCCACTTGTTCCATTGCCTCGTCCCCTGCCTTTGAGGGTGTGTGTGTGTGTGTGTGTGTGTGTGTGTGTGTGTGTGTGTGTGTGTGTGTGTGTGTGTGCGTGCGTGCGTGCGTGCGTGCGTGCGTGCGTGTGTGTCATGCTATTCCATTTCAAATCCTCTATGAAAGCTCTCTGTTTATTGGAATGGCAATGCTGAGAGCGGAAACTATTAATCACTCGAATCCTTTTATTCCTCCTCCTCATTCTCCTCCTCCTCTTCCTCCTCCTTCTTCTCTTCCTCCTCCTGGCCCTCCTTCTCCTCTTCCTCCTCCTCCTCTTCCTCCTCCGCCTCCTCCTCCTCCTCTTCGTTCTCATAGCACTACCCGGCGGTGAGCGTGGCCTTCATGGATTCTCCTTGCCATGGTAACGCGTCTCTCCAGACCTCGACCTCTAACCTCAACGCGGCGCAGTCCCGCCCCCCGGAGGCCGCTGAGGATGATGGGAAGGTTAACTCCGACACCATCTGGCTGTGGGTGGCCGTCCTAGCAACCATCGGGAACATCGTGGTGGTGGCTGTGGTCTGCGCCTGTGCCTTCTGAGCCTCCACAGAACCAGAACCACCGCTACAGACAGAATCTCACCAGAACCAGAACCAGAACCACACCAGAACCACAACCACCGCTACAGACAGAGCCATACTGGAACCAGAACCACATCAGCACCAGAGCAACACCAGAACCAACAATACAGCCAGAACCACACCAGAACCATACCAGAACCAGAACCACCACTACAACCAGAGCCAACAATACAGACAGAACCACACCAGCACCTGAACCACACCAGAACCAAAACCACCGCCACAGACAGAGCCATACTGGAACCAGAACCACACCAGCACCAGAGCAACACCAGAAACAAAACCACCACTACAGACAGAACCACTCCAGAACCAGAACCACACCAGAACCAAAACCACCACTACAGACAGAACCACTCCAGAACCAGAATCACCACTACAGCCAGGGCCACTCCAGAACCAGAACCACGCCAGAACCAGAACCACCACTACAGCCAGGGCCACTCCAGAACCAGAACCACACCAGAACCAGAACAACTCCAAAACCAGAAAACCACCAGAACCAGTACCACACCGGAACCAGAACCACACCAGAACCATACCACCACTACAGAGAGAACCATACTGGTACCACTACCAACAATACTAACAAAATCATACCAAAACCAGAACCAACACCACAAACACAAACACACAAAAAGACAGAACCACACCAGAACAAGAACCAACACTACAGACAGAACCATACCAGAACAAGAACCAACACTACAGACAGAACCATACCAGAATCAAGACTAGTACCACAAACCAGAACTTAATCTACAGAATAGCCCCATGTTTGACTCAAACAGCTCCATCTTGGTTCGTATGAGAACGTGCTGGTAAAAGGTTCCGTCACATCTTACCTTTACAATGAGAACACATGGATTACTTTAGACGCACTAACACAAGTGATCCTGACAGTACGAAACAACGTAGAACCACTCATACCGCTATCTGGGCCTAAACGTGACCTTTGAACCCTGCTCACTGGCTTCAGATCAGATTTACTCTTTGAGTTAACAAAGAGCGGGGCAGCACGGTGGCTCGGTGGTTAGCACTGATGCCTCACAGCAAGAAGGTCCCACCTGACCCAAGACCCTTTCTGTGTGGAGTTTGCATGTTTTCCCCGTGTTTGCGTGGGTTTCCTCCAGGTACTCCGGTTTCCTCGCACAGTCCAAAAACATGCAGTGACTCTAAATTGCCCGTGAGTGTGAGTTGTAGTCTGTCCCTATGTGTCGGCCCTGATAGACTGGCGACCTGTCCGGGGTGTACCCTGCCTCTCGCCCTGTGTCCGCTGGGATAGGCTCCCAGGCTCCCAAAGCTAATGGATGGATTAGCGAAGAGGGACTATGGAGAAGAGACCCATTTCAATCAGAGAGGATTATATAGCCAACTCATGATTTTAAAACCAAGCTGACGTGCTAGGGCTCTCTCTCTTGGCAGCGACGTTCACTTTTCTCTGCCCCACACAGAGTAGGAAAGAGGAAAGAGAGGGATGAAGCCAGAGAGAGATGAGTGGATAAGAGAGAGAGGAGGAGAGGGAGCTGATTGGTGATGGGAGGAGACGGGGGGGCAGAGAAAGAGGTCGTTGTATAACTCCCATATCATCCGGTTGAATTAATAACTCTTTGAGGCTGATTCAGACCTCTGTGTTTTCCCCCGTCCTACTCTGCCAAGTGGATCAGAGGTTCCAGAGAATGAAAGAGCTGGAGAGATGGAGAGAGAGGTAGAGATAGAGATGGAGAGAGAGGTAGAGATAGAGATGGAGAGAGAGGTAGAGATAGAGAGAGAGAGAGGTAGAGATAGAGATGGAGTGAGAGGTAGAGATAGAGATGGAGAGAGAGGTAGAGACTAGGAGACGCTATTCAAACCATGATCTATTACCTCATCTTCCATCTTGCTCACACACACACACACACACATACACAGTGCGGTGGGTTGGGATTGGCTGGCTCCAGGCTCAGGTGACAGCTTTCCACCACTCAGATTATTTGCATCCTGGGTTATTTCCTGGTTGACCCTGTCAAAACCCCTTCCTGATGCCATCCTACCAATCAAATCACACTTCCAAGATAACCCCAGATCTTATTGGAACAACAGTCAGGAAAAGACACATATTATGGACATCTCAAATGCATTTGAGTTACCATAGACAATATCATTGTGGGCTTTGCTGAAATGCATTTGAGTTACCATAGACAATATCATTGTGGGCTTTGCTGAAATGCATTTGAGTTACCATAGACAATATCATTGTGGGCTTTGCTGAAATGCATTTGAGTTACCATAGACAATATCATTGTGGCTTTGCTGGCCAGCTGTGACATCAGAGTTATCTGCTGGGCTTGCCCCTCCTATTGTGACATCATGGGAAATCTGCAGGGACAAGCCCCTCCTACTGTGACATCACAGACAATCTGAAGGATGAGCCTCTCCCATTGTGACATCACAGGTGATCTGCAGGAGCAGGATGAGGCCCTCCCATTGTGACATCACAGTCAATCTGCAGGATGAGCCCCTCCCACTATGACATCACAGACAATCTGCAGCATGAGCCCCTCCCACTATGACATCACAGACAATCTGCAGGATGAGCGCCTCCCACTATGACATCACAGACAATCTGCAGGATGAGCGCCTCCCATTATGACATCACAGGTGACCATGCAGCAGGTGAGGTGACAGCTTTTTCCATCCTCTCTTGTCGTCCCCCCCCCTCTCCTCCCCCATGTGTCAGTGAGAGGTAGGGACAGTGTTAGTGCATAGTGGACAGCAGGGTCTCTGCAGAGTCTAGCTGCCTGCTTGAGGTAGTGACAGTGTTAGTGCATAGTGGACAGCAGGGTCTCTGCAGAGTCTAGCTGCCTGCTTGAGGTAGTGACAGTGTTAGTGCATAGTGGACAGCAGGGTCTCTGCAGAGTCTAGCTGCCTGCTTGAGGTAGTGACAGTGTTAGTGCATAGTGGACAGCAGGGTCTCTGCAGAGTCTAGCTGCCTGCTTCTCCAGGGTGGACACAGACAAACTGCTCTGCTGCCTTCCACCCTACATCACAGCCCAACAGACTGATGGCCGTGCTCTCCTCCTCCTCCTCCTCCTCCTCCCCCTCCTCCTCCGTGATGCTCAGTACCAAATGTGTCACATTATTCCAGAGTGTTCACAACATGTCTTCTTCTTTGCTCCTACAGGAGGCCCCCACCCTGACCCCTGCAGGACACAATGGGAACTGCAGCTTGGCTTCACACCTAAACAAGAGACCGCAGCACACTGGCTGACTGGACTAACTGGACTAGTTTAACTGAATGAAATGGCACTGGACTGGATTTAGTCTAACTGAATGAGATGACACTGGACTGGATTTAGTTTAACTAAATTAGATGGTGGCTGGGCTCAGCCTTAGGGATAGGGTAAAGAGCTCGGTCATCCGGAGGGAGCGCTGAGTAGAGCCGCTGCTCCTTCGCGTCGAAAGAAGCCAGATGAGGTGGTTCGGGCATCTGATTAGGATGCCTCCTGGGCGCCTCCCGTTGGAGGTTTTCCAGGCACGCCCTACTGGTAGGAGACCCCGGGGTAGACCCAGAACACGGTGGAGAGATGGTATATCTCATCTTGCCTGGAAACGCCTCGGGATCCTCCAGGAGGAGCTGGAAAGCGTTGCTGGGGATAGGGACGTCTGGACTACCCTTCTTAGCCTGCTGCCACCGCGACCCGGCCTCGGTTGAGCGGCGGAAAATGGATGGATGGAAATTAGATGGCACTGGACTGGATTTAGTTTAACTAAATGAGATGGCACTGGACTGGATTTAGTTTAAAGCAACAATTGCAACTTTTGTATATTAACGGATTATCAATACGTTTCTTCTGATAGCACATTGTAATGTCTATGGGAGAATGAAAAAATTGCGGTTCAGTCCTTTTGAAGTTTCAAAATGTAACACTAATTCTGTCTGCCACCGGGCACGATCTCCCGAAGGACTGTGACGAATTGCTTTATGTCACTAGAAAGTGCGTCACTAAATCAGGAAGAGATGCCCATACTTGAAGTATAGTTGTTGATCGTGCTAGCAAGATGCAGTGACCACGAGCATTCTGCATGTCTTCTTTGCGACAGTTAGGGAAAATAATTACACTAAGCAAACAGTAGGGGTCACCAAAATCATCTCCTACAGATAAACAGCTTCTAGTAACTTTAACTGAATGGCATTGCCCTGGACTGGACTGGATTTAGTTCAACAGAATGGAATGGCACTGGACTGGACTGGATTTAGTTCAACAGAATGGAATGACACTGGACTGGACTGGATTTAGTTTAACAGAATGGAATGACACTGGACTGGATCTAAACAAGCCGGACAAAAACTGGTACCATTTTCTTCATCCCTCACAGAACTGTGCGGAACAGTTATTGTTTAACACAAAGACTGACCCGATTCTTACAGACTGACTGATCAGATCCACACAGACTGACCAGATCCTTACAGACTGACTGACCAGATTCTTACTGACAAACCAGATCCTTACAGACTAACCAGATCCTTACTGACTGACCAGATCCTTACAGACTGACCAGATCCTTACTGACTAACCAGATCCTGAAAGACTGACTGACCAGATCCTTACAGACTGACCAGACCCTTACAGACTGACTGACCAGATCCTTACTGACTAACCAGATCCTTACAGACTGACTGACCAGATCCTTACAGACTAACCAGATCCTTACAGACTGAGCAGATCTTCACAGACTGACCAGATCTTTACTGACTGACTGACCACAAAGGCTAACTGAGCAGATCTTCACAGACTGACTGAGCAGATCTTCACAGACTGACTGGCCACAAAGGCTAACTGAGCAGATCTTCACAGACTGAGCAGATCTTCACAGACTGACTGACCACAAAGGCTAACTGAGCAGATCTTCACAGACTGACTGAGCAGATCTTCACAGACTGAGCAGATCTTCACAGACTGACTGACCACAAAGGCTAACTGAGCAGATCTTCACAGACTGACTGAGCAGATCTTCACAGACTGACTGGCCACAAAGGCTAACTGAGCAGATCTTCACAGACAGAGCAGATCTTCACAGACTGACTGAGCAGATCCTTACAGACTGATATTGGTTATATGAGTGTCTGAATGAGGACAGGAGAAGCTATTATAATAACCTGCACCATGTAAACACAAACGCTCCCTCTAGTGTTGTGATACAATACAAAGTACACAGAATAGTTCATGAGAAAAAGCAATAATACCTTGTACAAGTACAACGTTCCCTTAATCCCATAGGATATGTCCTTTAGTTCAGCATCAATTCATCCTAATATTGATCTATAAATAAGTAAAATATCAAATATTCAAATATTCAAATATTTTCAATTAATAAGTCTTTATGTTTCTCTACTCATAAGTCCTTCTAGTTCACATGTTAATATTTCTCTACTCATAAGTCCTTATAGTTCACATGTTAATATTTCTCTACTCATAAATCCTTCTAGTTCGCATCCTCAATGTGTTCCTGTGAGATCACAGCCATGCTATTGTTTGCCTTTTTATTTGGAAAGTCTTTCCCTTCCATCTGCACTATGATAGGGTCTGGTCGGGGTCAGAGTTCATGTTGTCTGGAGATCTGACGGGTGCGCCTGACAGTCATGTTGTCAGGGACGACCACTGTGATAGAGTGAACCAGAGAGCAGGGTCAGAGAGAGAGAGAAATATCTATGCAACAATTACTATTATCCTTTTATTAGTTCTGCATCTCATTCCTTTAGTTTTTTATTAAAACGAGATTTAAAAGCAATAGTAGGTTTGACAAATAGGACTTTATTTGATTAAATATACTGTACATCAACACACGCCAAAACTACAGTTCATGTGCTGCTTGTTAACTTGATGATGAATTAACACGCAGTCACACACGCTAACCCGACAGTTCATATGCCGGCAGACTGAGTGTGTGTTTGAGTGTGTGTGTGTTTGAGTGTGTTGGTCAGACAGCATCATGTTCAGGACTGACGGCTAAAGACTCTGTATAACCTTTGACCTCTGCTAGCTGTGACCTGTTCTTGCTGTGTGTCCTCTTTAGCTTGTCTGGCATGCCGTGTCCATTTGTAGGGCCAGAACGAAGAGAGATGACATGCTTATGCTGCATGTGACATCACCATACTGTGTAGCTATGTGACATCACCATACTGTGTAGCTATGTGACATCACCATACTGTGTAGCTATGTGACGTCACCATACTGTGTAGCTATGTGACATCACCATACTGTGTAGCTATGTGACATCACCATACTGTGGAGCTATGTGACATCACCATACTGTGTAGCTATGTGACATCACCATACTGTGTAGCTATGTGACATCACCATACTGTGTAGCTATGTGACATCACCATACTGTGTAGCTATGTGACATCACCATACTGTGTAGCTATGTGACATCACCATACTGTGTAGCTATGTGACATCACCATACTGTGTAGCTATGTGACATCACCATACTGTGTAGCTATGTGACATCACCATACTGTGTAGCTATGTGACATCACCATACGATGGAGCTATGTGACATCACCATACTGTGTAGCTATGTGACATCTCCATACTGTGTAGCTATGTGACATCACCATACTGTGTAGCTATGTTACATCACCATACGATGGAGCTATGTGACATCACCATACTGTGTAGCTATGTGACATCACCATACTGTGTAGCTATGTGACATCACCATACTGTGTAGCTATGTGACATCACCATACTGTGTAGCTATGTGACATCACCATACTGTGGAGCTATGTGACATCATCATACTGTGTAGCTATGTGACATCACCATACTGTGTAGCTATGTGACATCACCATACGATGGAGCTATGTGACATCACCATACTGTGGAGCTATGTGACATCATCATACTGTGTAGCTATGTGACATCTCCATAATGTGTAGCTATGTTACATCACTAAATGATGTAGCTATGAGCCATTATCACACGATGTAGCTATGTGACATCACCATACTGTATACATACATTTGTGTCCTATGTGTGTGAGCAAGTCTGTAGTAATATGTTGGGTGAGCAAGTCTGGCGCAAATTGGCTGCCGTGGTATCACTCAGACTGAGTGTTGTGTTTGATAGCTGTCAGTCCATTGTTGTTCCTTCTGTGTAATTAATTGCCGACCAATGTGTGTAAAACTCTTTGAGTCTCGAGAAAAGCGCTAAAAACTAAATAAAATGAATTGTCATACTATGTAGCTATGTGACATCACCATACGATGGAGCTTTGTGACATCACCATACTATGTAACTATGTGACATCACCATACTATGTAACTATGTGACATCATCATACTATGTAACTATGTGACATCATCATACTATGCAGCTATGTGACATCACCATACTATGCAGCTATGTGACATCACCATACTATGCAGCTACGTACAGTGCATCCGGAAAGTATTCATACCCCTTCACTTTTTCCAAAATTTTTTATGTTACAGCCTAATTCCAAAATGGATTAAATAAAAAATGTTTCTCAACATTCTACATACAATACCGCATAATGACAAAGTGAAAATGGTTTTTTAGAATTTTTTACAAATGTATTAAAAATAAAAAATAAAAATATTACATATACATAAGTATTCACACCCTTTGCTGTGACACTCAAAATTGAGCTCAGATGCATCCTGTTTCCACTGATCATCCTTGAGATGTTTCTACAACTTGATTGGAGTCCACCTGTGGTAAATTCAATTGATTGGACATGATTTGGAAAGGCACACACCTGGCTATATAAGGTCCCACAGTTGACAGTTCATGTCAGAGCACAAACCAAGTTATGAAGTCCAAGGAATTGTCTGTAGACCTCCAAGACAGGATTGTATCGAGGCACAGATCTGCGGAAGGGTACAAAAAAATGTCTGCAGCATTGACGGTCCCAACGAGCACAGTGGTCTCCATCATTCGCAAATGGAAGAAGTTTGGAACCACCAGGACTCTTCCTAGAGCTGGCCGCTCGGCCAAACTGAGCAATCGGGGGAGAAGGGACTTGGTCAGGGAGGTGACCAAGAACCCGATGGTCATTCTGACAGAGCTCCAGTGTTCCTCTGTGGAGATGAGAGAAGCTTCCAGAAGGACAACCATCTCTGCTGCACTCCACCAATCAGGCCTTTATGGTAGAGTGGCCAGACGGAAGCCACTCCTCAGTAAAAGCCACATGACAGCCCGCATGGAGTTTGCCAAAAGGCACCTAAAGGACTATCAGACCATGAGAAACAAAATTCTCTGGTCTGATGAAACCAAGATTGAACTCTTTGGCCTGAATGTCAATCGTCATGTCTGGAGGAAACCAGGCACTGCTCATCACCTGGCCAATACCATACCTACAGTAAAGCATGGAGGTGGCAGCATCATGCTGTGGGGGTGTTTTTTAGTGGCAGGAACTGGGAGACTAGTCAGGATCAAGGGAAAGATGAATGCAGCAATGTACAGAGAGATCCTTGATGAAAACCTGCTCCAGAGCGCTCTGGACCTCAGACTGGGGCGAAGGTTCACCTTCCGACAGGACAACGACCCTAAGCACACAGCCAAGATAACAAAGGAGTGGCTTTGGGACAAGTCTGTGAATGTCCTTGAGTGGCCCAGCCAGAGCCCAGACTTTAACCCGATTGAACATCTTTGGAGAGATCTGAAAATGGCTGTGCACCGACGCTCCCCATCCAACCTGATGGAGCTTGAGACGATCTGCAAAGAAGAATGGGAGAAACTGCGCCAAAATAGATGTGCCAAGCTTGTAGCATCATACTCAAGAAGACTTGAGGCTGTAATTGTTGCCAAAGGTGCTTCAACAAAGTATTGAGTAAAGGTGTGAGTACTTATGTACATGTGATATATATATATATATTTTTTTTAATACATTTGCAACAAATTCTAAACTTTTTTCACTTTGTCATTATGCGATATTGTGTGTAGAATATTGCATTTTTTTTTATTTAATCCATTTTGGAATTAGGCTGTAACATAATAAAATGTGAAAAAAGTGAAGGGGTATAAATACTTTCCGGATGCGCTGTAACATCACCATACGGTGTAGCTATGTAACATCACCATACGGTGTAGCTATGTTACATCACCATACTATGCAGATGTGACATCACTATATGGTGTAGCTATGTGTGCTGGTCTCTGTCCATTTGAGGTGTCCCAGCCTATTGTGCTAGACTCAGTTCATTTTACAATGTGTCGTTCATTTGAGGTGTCCCAGCCTATTGTGCTAGACTCAGTTCATTTTACAATGTGTCGTCATTTGAGGTGTTCCATCTTATCTTTATGTCCTTTAGTTAATCCAACTCTATATAACTGTTTCAGTTTGTAAATAACTCGACCCCCTCATGAGAACAAAGCTTTTGAGTCCAAAAGTTGATGATATTTGGCACTTTAGAATTTATTATTTTCCTAATTGTTTGCTTTAGAAATGTCTCTAGATTTTACAACAGGCCAAAAAGAATTGTATTTTCTATATGAATATAATGTTGAAGATGTCCGTCAGTTTTTACCCTACTGAAATGCTTTTAAACCAAATGTTTATTCAGAGATATAATCTTGACCATATTACAATTGTTTTTGTAATGCTAAAGACCTATAAACATTTTCAGGTCACTTGTGTTCATTTTAATAATACTCATTATCTGCACGCCTATGCAAACGGAAAGTAAAAAACACAAATATGAATATGTAAATTACATGCATTCTCTCCGTGTTTTCAATCTCTGATTAAAGTGATTAGAATGCCACTGACTGGTATGTGTGACCTCACCCGTCTTCACTTGAACCCTGGTTTCTGAGGTAAAGACTTCATGACCTTAGACCACACTAAAGCAAGACCTATTGCACACACAGAAATATATAATCTATAATATAATATAATTTAATAGTTTAAAATTTTCTGCACCGATTAATAGGAACAGTAGATTTAGACTGAAGTTGTAGGACATAACCCATCCTAACCCAGCATAAAATGCAGGCCTATTATTATTATATTTTCCCTCTTCAGGTTAATGGTGGTTTATACAGTTATGAACTAAGAATAAACTAGATTTGTAAAACAACGTAGACGTAGTAGGCCATGTTGCACTTTCTGAGGCACACATCTTGTAAATATAAAAACTGCTGTTAAAAATATGTACAAATACAATCTCATTATTTATGTTTGACCTGCCCAAACTCATCCTTGCTGGCTTTGTTAATTTTACAGATCTGGAATTATAAACTATATCGCCACTGCATCGCTGCTTCATCTGTCGCTCCTATCCGTTTGACAGATTCAGCAATAAAGTTTTCGTTAATTAGGCCTCAACTAAACTGGTGTGAAATCCAAAGACGGCATTGGTAAATCCGACGTATTGCACGTGAGCAGGTTCAGAGTAAGACATTGCAAATACTGGGACTTGCTGGAGTGTTTTGGTAAGAAATACAGACTGTCCCGCACGTCACATAACATACACTGCAGTCTACAATCAATTTACACTGTTCGATTAATATGAACTATAGTCGACCTTGTACCAGTGTGTTCACAAACCAAATGCCAGCAATGAAACCTTGAACTTTTATGATGAGTAGGCCGAAGGGTCCGATTTTAGGCAGTGTTTGGTCTGTGAGAGACAAATAGTGATTGGAAACATTTGAGTCCATATCCAAAGAATGATGATGAATCCGTAACTTGAAATCATGGTCCGTCATGCTTCGACCTTGATACGCTTGAACGTGTTTTGCACATAAGGGTAATGTTTTGTTGTTAGTTCGTAAAGATAAGTCTTTCAAACATAAGATGCCTAACGCACAATGAACAGCACATTATTTCAGTAATGATATGATCCAAATGATAAAATTCATCCCGTCTATTTTCCGCATGCAGCTTTTGAATGACTAGCTTGCCAGTTAGCTTAGGCCCATAATTGTGTTGTAATTATGCATTGTGATATCCATTAATAGCCTGCTATAGTAATTTTGGTAAGCTATTTATCTAAACTGTATTTAAGTGCGCAGAAGGTATCGATCTCTCCAAGCGAAGTGTAGGGGAATGTGGTCTATCTATGGATTACATTGTTAAGATAAATACACAAAATACACAATAATGTTTTACGTTTTGATTATGCACTGCACGCTGTAGACTTTTTAACATTATATCCACTTTCCGTCTTTAGTCCCGTTTGAACAGCGAACTAGTTATATTTTTTATTAACCAAAATAAAATAATTCACTCGTTTGCGATGCATTTGTCGGAAAGGTTGTGTGTAGGAGCAATTTGATGATGTGCAATTCATTTTCAGCCTTACATATTGTTGATTAAACCTTTTTCGCAAGTGTAGATTTAATCTTCGTTTATACAAAAATACATTTGGTTGAGTCGCGTGGAAATCTTCCGTCACTTAAAGCGATGCCAACGGTAGAATGACTGTCTTGACTTTGAAGCTTGTTGAATAAAGGGCACAGTTTAGCCTTGTTTGCTTTATACAGCACTTTAGCCTATACCATAATTAAGAACAAACTTTGCCTATATCATCATTATTTATTTTCTAATAATTTAATAATTCTATATATTTTCTAAAGTCTCTTGAATAATGTGTATATAATTTATTTGTAGGCCTAGCTTGATGCCTGCAGGCTGTATGTGTTGGGTCACTGAGTCCTTGGGGACACACCCGTGAACACACAACCGCTGCCTGAGTTTTACACTTTTGGTCAGGGCAGTGGACTGGAGGAGACTCAAAGCTCCTTTACACCTCCAAGCACCAGGGGGTGCCATTTCACACTCCTCAGGCTGTGTGACAGGATGCTGTCAGCAACACCAAACTGTCTGCTTTGTCATTAGTTACACAGTGCGTCAACAAAGCATTTGAGAAAATACACTTATTTAATTTCTCTTTAAAGCTCCTAGAGGCAGTTTATCTGTAGGAGGTGATTTTGGTGACCTCTAATATTGCTTGCTGTAATTATTTTACCTAACCGTCGCAAAGAAGACATGTAGAATGCTCGTGCTCACTGCATGTCACTAGCATGATCAACGACTATACTCCAAGTATGGACATCTCTTCCTGATTTAGTGATGCACTTCCTCGTGCCGTAAAGCACGTCGTCAGTTTGGCGGGAGATCACCCCTCACGGCAAACTTTTATATATTGAATATTGAGACTTCAAGAGGACTGATCTGAACGGCAATTTTTTCATTCTTCCAAAGACATTACAACGTGCAAACTGTAGAAAGGTATTGATAATACGTTGATACAAAAAAGAGGTCTGCCGTAGGTCTGTAGTGTGTGTTTCTATCAGAGGTCTGCCGTAGGTCTGTAGTGTGTGTTTCTATCAGAGGTCTGCCGTAGGTCTGTAGTGTGTGTTTCTATCAGAGGTCTGCCGTAGGTCTGTAGTGTGTGTTTCTATCAGAGGTCTGCCGTAGGTCTGTAGTGTGTGTTTCTATCAGGGGTCTGCCGTAGGTCTGTAGTGTGTGTTTCTATCAGAGGTCTGCCGTAGGTCTGTAGTGTGTGTTTCTATCAGAGGTCTGCCGTAGGTCTGTAGTGTGTGTTTCTATCAGAGGTCTGCCGTAGGTCTGTAGTGTGTGTTTCTATCAGAGGTCTGCTGTAGGTCTGTAGTGTGTGTTTCTATCAGAGGTCTGCCGTAGGTCTGTAGTGTGTTTCTATTAGAGGTCTGCCGTAGGTCTGTAGTGTGTTTCTATCAGAGGTCTGCTGTAGGTCTGTAGTGTGTTTCTATCAGAGGTCTGCTGTAGGTCTGTAGTGTGTGTTTCTATCAGAGGTCTGCTGTAGGTCTGTAGTGTGTGTTTCTATCAGAGGTCTGCCGTAGGTCTGTAGTGTGTTTCTATCAGAGGTCTGCTGTAGGTCTGTAGTGTGTGTTTCTATCAGAGGTCTGCTGTAGGCCTGTAGTGTGTTTCTATCAGAGGTCTGCTGTAGGTCTGTAGTGTGTGTTTCTATCAGAGGTCTGCTGTAGGTCTGTAGTGTTTCTATCAGAGGTCTGCCGTAGGTCTGTAGTGTTTCTATCAGAGGTCTGCTGTAGGTCTGTAGTGTTTCTATCAGAGGTCTGCTGTAGGTCTGTAGTGTTTCTATCAGAGGTCTGCTGTAGGTTCTCTGGGCCAGCAAGGCTCTATCGGGACAGCACTCATATGCACAGGACACCCCCCCCCCCCCCCCCCCACACACACACACATATACCAGGCTTCTTCTTATAGTCAATTGCTTCACTTTTAAGATGTTTTTAATTTGCGAGTTAAAAGAGAACACATGCTCTTTGTCCTCGGTATGAAACATACAGTTCTATTCTCTAGGATAACAATAATAAATACAGACAGTACTACTCTATAGTCATGATAAATACACACAGTACTACTCTATAGTCATGATAAATACACACTGTACTACTCTATAGTCATGATAAATACACACAGTACTACTCTATAGTCATGATAAATACACACAGTACTACTCTATAACAATGATAAATACAGACAGTACTACTCTATCGTCAAGATAAATACACACAGTACTACTCTATAGTGATGGTAAATCTGTAGTATCTATAACAGACAGTACTACTCTATAGTGATTATAAATCTGTAGTATCTATAACAGACAGTACTACTCTATAGTCATGATAAATCTGTAGATACTGAAGATACTACAGATTTACCATCACTATAGAGTAGTACTGTCTGTTATAGATACTACAGATTTACCATCACTATAGAGTAGTACTGTGTTATAGGTAAAAAACTATTTTTTGTAGGGCGAAGTTTGTTTGGGATCTAATTTGACAGAAGGTTGTCCCTAAATAAACTAACTTCAACCAAGCTTTCTTGGAATTAACGAGGACCAATTGGAATTAAATAAAGCTGCTTTTCCTCCTGAGTCACTGGACTCACCTGAGCTAACTTTCCTGGGTTACAGTGAACTTACCTGAGCTAGCTTACCTGAGCTGTGCTATTAGACAATGGCAGTGGTTCTACTGCTCCCTGTCATGCTGCTGCTCCTCCAGGCCCCCAGGGGGAGCCCTCACCCCCAGTGTCTGGACTACAAGCCCCCGTTTCAGCCTCGCCAGGCCCTGCTGTTCTGTAAGGACTACTCTATAACAGACAGTACTACTCTATAGTCATGATAAATCTGTAGTATCTATAACAGACAGTACTACTCTATAGTGATGGTAAATCTGTAGTATCTATAACAGACAGTACTACTCTATAGTGATGGTAAATCTGTAGTATCTATAACAGACAGTACTACTCTATAGTCATGATAAATCTGTAGTATCTATAACAGACAGTACTACTCTATAGTGATGGTAAATCTGTAGTGTCTATAACAGACAGTACTACTCTATAGTGATGGTAAATCTGTAGTATCTATAACAGACAGTACTACTCTATAGTCATGATAAATCTGTAGTATCTATAACAGACAGTACTACTCTCGGAAAGTTATGGTAAATCTGTAGTGTGTTTCTCACAAACTCTCTGACTCATCTTAACACACAGAGAGAGAGTGAGACAGACACACACACACACACACACACACACACGTACATATATACATACAGAGAGAGAGAGAGAGAGAGAGAGAGAGACACACACACACGGGCATTACGATAGGGAGGTGAGGGATCTGGGAATGTAGGAGAGGGAGTGGAAAGAGGGATGAGGGGAGGAGAGGAGAGGAGAGAGGGGGGAAGTATAGTCATGCCCATTTCATAAGGGTAACTGAGACCACGTTCTCTGAGAAGAAATGTTAGTCTAAAGAAGAGAGGAGGAGGGACAGAAGGAGAGGAGGAGAGACAGAAAGAGAGGAGGAGGGACAGAAAGAGAGGAGGAGGGACAGAAGGAGAGGAGGAATGTGAGTGTAACGACAGCGTGGCTGGTTGATGGCATGCTGAATGAATGGGTCTCTTCTTTCTCTCCTTCCTCTCTCTCTCTTTACTCTTTCTCACTCCTCTAGCTCTCTTTCGGTCTTCTTTCTATCTTTACACCTTCTCTCTCTCTCTCTCTCTCTCTCTCTCTCTCTCTCTCTCTCTTTGCAGTGTGCAGAATGTTTTTGTCCTTGTGTCCAGAACAAACAGAGAGTACAGTTAGAGTCTACAGGAGGAGAGTCAGCCTCTGTAGTAACAGGAGGATTTAGAACCAATCTCTACAGTGGAGCTCACTGTGGTCAGTTTGAGTTGTACATGTTACTGTTGGTAGTTTAGTTGTAAATGTTAGTCTGGGTAATTACGTTACTGTTGGTAGTTTAGTTGTAAATGCTAGTCTGTGTAGTTAAGTTGCTGTAGTTAGTTTAGTAGTTTTTGTTAGTCTGGGTAGTTAAGTTGTAGTTTAACACGTTTTTCTGTGGTTGGTTTAGTTGTAGCTGTTACTGTAGTTGGTTAGTTGTAGCTGTTACTGTAGTTGGTTAGTTGTAGCTGTTACTGTAGTTGGTTAGTTGTAGCTGTTACTGTAGTTGGTTGGTTGTAGTTGGTTAGTTGTAGCTGTTACTGGTTTAGTTGGCTGTTACTGTAGTTGGCTTAGTTGGCTATTACTGTAGTTCAGGAAGTATCAGCTCCAGAGCTTTCAGGAGTCATGGCTTTGTGATTTAGGGACTTCAGTGCTTTGTGATCACTCATGGTTCAGTGAAGGAGCTCCTCTGCTTCAGTACTGCTGCATAAATCTTTCTCATATGGTTAGACAGGCAAGGAGTGCTCTTCAAGGATACTGAATACGTTTCAGGATTTCAGTTTACAAAAATAACCAAGCTGTGTTGATTTTATTTTACAGTATTCATCTGTAGGAAGATGGTGAATTCTCCTCACTAATCTAACGAAGTGATCAAAGCTTTTTTCAGCTGACCATCGCTAAACTGGACTGGACTGAATTCAGCTGGACTGAGTTACAATCGCTAATCCTCTCTCGCTCTTCAGGATAAATTACCCTAGGTCAAGTGGCGCTTTCTTCAATTGAAATGGGAAACAATTTTTTGTAGGGCGAAGTTTTGTTTGGGATCTAATTTGACAGAAGGTTGTCCCTAAATAAACTAACTTCAACCAAGCTTTCTTGGAATTAACGAGGACCAATTGGAATTAAATAAAGCTGCTTTTCCTCCTGAGTCACTGGACTCACCTGAGCTAACTTTCCTGGGTTACAGTGAACTTACCTGAGCTAGCTTACCTGAGCTGTGCTATTAGACAATGGCAGTGGTTCTACTGCTCCCTGTCATGCTGCTGCTCCTCCAGGCCCCCAGGGGGAGCCCTCACCCCCAGTGTCTGGACTACAAGCCCCCGTTTCAGCCTCGCCAGGCCCTGGTGTTCTGTAAGGAGTACTCTAAGTTTGGCTGCTGTGACGTGGAAAAGGACGAGGAGATCTCTGCCCACTTCTACAGCGTCATGGACTACTTTGACCACGCGGGCTACAGCACCTGTGGGAGGTACATCCGCAGCCTCCTGTGTCAGGTGAGGACCTGTTTGAGGAAGGGGGGGCATGATGTACTTGCCTTTAAGACCAGCAGCTATATTTTATATATAACATAATTATTATATAATGTAATATAACATGATTATAATTAATAGTGATAGCTAGCATCTTAATGTGTGTCTGTATACCTAATATAATATTACATGATTATAATATATAATAACTAGCATCTTAATGTGTGTCTGTATACCTAATATAATATTACATGATTATAATATATAATAACTAGCATCTTAATGTGTGTCTGTATACCTAATATAATATTACATGATTATAATATATAATAACTAGCATCTTAATGTGTGTCTGTATACCTAATATAATATTACATGATTATAATATATAATAACTAGCATCTTAATGTGTGTCTGTATACCTAATATAATATTACATGATTATAATATATAATTACTAGCATCTTAATGTGTGTCTGTATACCTAATATAATATTACATGATTATAATTTATAATAACTAGCAGCTTGATGTGTGTCTGTACATCTAATATAACATGTTAACCGAAAGATGATACATCAGCGTCCTCAGCCTAGCCGGGGGTGGAGGTAGGGGCCTCCCACTAGTGTGCTCCCCCAGGCACAGGCCACTTATCCTGGGTAAACCTCCCTGACTGAGGGGCCTCTGTAGGAGCGGGTATCAGAAAGACAAGGCAAGGCAATCTGCCACAGACATTGCTGACCAACCAAACAGCCACTTCCTGAAAGAGCCGGCCAACCGGATGTCTCAGATAACCATGGTGGGAGGGGTGAGGGGTTTCTATAATGTGCTCTGTTTGGAAAGAACTAAGGGTTAGGGTCAAGGGTCAAGGGTCAAGTCCCCAGTACATTCATCATAATGACGTTTCACCATGTCACTCTCCCAGCCAGAACCAAGGTGACGAGGAAGAGGAAGGAGAGGAAGAGGATGACATAGCTGTAGGGAAGACGTGGTACTTTAACTTGGTGTCATATCACTACACACCTCTACTACAGATGGCCAGACATTGTGTGTGTGTGTGTGTGTGTGTGTGTGTGTGTGTGTGTGTGTGTGTGTGTGTGTGTGTGTGTGTGTGTGTGTGTGTGTGTGTGTGTGTGTGTGTGTGTGTGTGTGTGTCTGAGTGTGTGTGTCTCTCTCTGTGTGTGTCTGAGTGAGTGTGTGTGTGGGTGCTCTGGAGTTTCCTTTGAGGTGTTTGTGTTCATTCTGTGGTGTGTGTCTGTGTGGGTGAGGATGGTATGTGTGTGGGTGAGGATGGTATGTGTGTGAGTGAGAGTGTGTGTGCTGTGGAGTTTCCTTTGAGGTGTTTGTGTTGATTCTGTGGTGTGTGTATGTGTATGGTGGGTGTATGTGTGTGTGCGCTGTGGAGTTTCCTTTGAGGTGCTTGTGTTGATTCTGTTTGTGTGGGTGAGTGTGTATGGTGTGTGTGTGTGGGTGAGAGTGTGTGTGCTGTGGAGTTTCCTTTGAGGTGTTTGTGTTGATTCTGTGGTGAGTCATGGAGGAGAAGCAGACAAACTGTTAACCCTTTAATCACACTCTCATACCCCAGCCTCCTCCTAGTGCCCACCACTTTTACCTGTGTGTGTGTGTGTGTGTGTGTGTGTTTCCATCCATCCAGGGGTCCTGAGCTATTGAGCGCCGTCCCATCTGGTTGCCATGCCGCTCATTAAAGATACATCAATCACTGACTAGACTGCTGCCCTCTGTCTGAGCTGACACACAGGAGACAGCGAGACAGACAGGCAGGCAGGCAGACAGACACACAGGAGACAGTGAGACAGACAGGCAGGCAGGCAGACAGACACACAGGAGACAGTGAGAGACAGACAGACAGACAGGCAGACAGACAGGCAGACAGACAGGCAGACAGACAGGCAGACAGACAGGCAGACAGGCAGGAGATAGTGAGGCAGGCAGGCAGGCAGGCAGGCAGGCAGGCAGGCAGACAGACAGACAGGAGACAGTGAGAGACAGACAGACAGACAGACAGACAGACAGGCAGGCAGGCAGGCAGACAGACAGGAGATAGTGAGACAGGAGATAGTGAGGCAGGCAGGCAGGCAGGCAGGCAGACAGACAGGCAGGCAGACAGTGAGAGAGACAGACCAGGCAGGCAGGCAGGCAGACAGACAGAGAAGAATAGGATCCTTGTTGAAGAGTGATCTCTTCAGTTCTGTGTGCATGGACAGAGGTGAAATCAGGGTCCTGGAACAATATGCACTGTGGCAGAGGAGAGAGTGAAAGTAGACTAAACTGGGTGACTAATTGCCTTTGGCTTGAGGCTTTCTGTCCTGTACTAAAACTCAAGTAATTGCTAGTTTGCTAAACTTTATTTTAGAAGGTTTCTCCCTCACACTACGCCCTCTGTGTGTGTGTGTGTGTGTGTGTGTGTGTGTGTGTGTGTGTGTGTGTGTGTGTGTGTGTGTGTGTGTGTGTGTGTGTGTGTGTGTGTGTGTGTGTGTGTGTGTGTGTGTGTGTGTGTGTGTGTGTGTGTGTGTGTGTGTGATCTCTATGGAATGACGGTGTTATGATGTAATAGTCGTTATCCGCAGCACTGCCTTCTAATCTCTCTGTCTCAGACTATCAACTAGCCAACCACAGCCACCCATGGTGAGCTCATCGCCTTTATGGAGTCCTGTGATCAGATGTGTGTGTGTGTGTGTGTGTGTTTGATGAAGTCCTGTGATTGAGCTATGTAAATGTAAAAGTTATTATGGAGAAACACAGAACAGAGATGGAACACACGCCCATATATAGACTGAGAGGATGTAACACACGCCCATATATAGACTGAGAGGATGGAACATACGCCCATATATAGACTTAAGAGGATGGAACACGCCCATATATAGACTGAGAGGATGGTGCGCTGTGGTCGTCCATGCTGCTCCTTCCTAGTGCCAGCTCAGCAAAGCCTTCAGCGCCCGCCTCTGCCTCCCCCTCTTCCTCCTTCTCTGTCGCCATCTTCACCTCTCTGTCTGTCTCTTTGCCTACCTCCTCTTCCTCCTCCTCCTCTCTCTGTAGGAGTCTCCTCTTCCTCCTCCTCCTCTCTCTGTTGGAGTCTCCTACTCCTCATCCTCCCTCTCGTCGTTAGAACCCCGCCTTCTCTCTCTCTCTCTCTCTGTAGGAGTCTCCTCTTCTTCCGCCTCCTCTCTCTGTAGGAGTCTCCTCTTCCTCCTCCTCCTCTCTCTGTAGGAGTCTCCTCTTCTTCTCCTCTCTCTGTAGGAGTCTCCTCTTCCTCCTCCTCTCTCTGTAGGAGTCTCCTCTTCCTCCTCCTCCCCCTCTGTAGGAGTCTCCTCTTCCTCCTCCTCCTCTCTCTGTAGGAGTCTCCTCTTCTTCTCCTCTCTCTGTAGGAGTCTCCTCTTCCTCCTCCTCTCTCTGCAGGAGTCTCCTCTTTCTCCTCCTCCCCCTCTGTAGGAGTCTCCTCTTCCTCCTCCTCGTTGGTAACCCTCCTCCTCCTCTCTCTGTAGGAGTCTCCTCTTCCTCCTCCTCGTTGGTAACCCTCCTCCTCCTCTCTCTGTAGGAGTCTCCTCTTCCTCCTCCCCTTCTCTCTGTAGGAGTCTCCTCTTCCTCCTCCTCTCTCTGTAGGAGTCTCCTTCCTCCTCCTCGTTGGTAACCCTCCTCCTCCTCTCTCTGTAGGAGTCTCCTCTTCCTCCTCCTCCTCTCTCTGTAGGAGTCTCCTCTTCCTCGTCCTCCTCTCTCTGTAGGAGTCTCCTTCCTCCTCCTCTTCTCTCTGTAGGAGTCTCCTCTTCCTCCTCCCCTTCTCTCTGTAGGAGTCTCCTCTTCCTCCTCCCCTTCTCTCTGTAAGAGTCTCCTCTTCCTCCTCCTCTTCTCTCTGTAAGAGTCTCCTCTTCCTCCTCCTCGTTGGTAACCCTCCTCCTCCTCTCTCTGTAGGAGTCTCCTCTTCCTCCTCCTCTTCTCTCTGTAGGAGTCTCCTCTTCCTCCTCCTCGTTGGTAACCCTCCTCCTCCTCTCTATGTAGGAGTCTCCTCTTCCTCCTCCCCTTCTCTCTGTAGGAGTCTCCTCATCCTCCTCCTCCTCGTTGGTAACCCTCCTCCTCCTCTCTATGTAGGAGTCTCCTCTTCCTCCTCCTCCTCTTTCTGTAGGAGTCTCCTCTTCCTCCTCCTCCCCCTCTGTAGGAGTCTCCTCTTCCTCCTCCTCGTTGGTAACCCTCCTCCTCCTCTCTCTGTAGGAGTCTCCTCTTCCTCCTCCCCTTCTCTCTGTAGGAGTCTCCTCTTCCTCCTCCACTCTCTGTAGGAGTCTCCTCTTCCTCCTCCTCGTTGGTAACCCTCCTCCTCCTCTCTCTGTAGGAGTCTCCTCTTCCTCCTCCTCCTCTCTCTGTAGGAGTCTCCTCTTCCTCCTCCTCCTCTCTCTGTAGGAGTCTCCTTCCTCCTCCCCTTCTCTCTGTAGGAGTCTCCTCTTCCTCCTCCTCTTCTCTCTGTAGGAGTCTCCTCTTCCTCCTCCTCCTCTCTCTGTAGGGGTCTCCTCTTCCTCCTCCTCTTCTCTCTGTAGGAGTCTCCTCTTCCTCCTCCTCGTTGGTAACCCTCCTCCTCCTCTCTCTGTAGGAGTCTCCTCTTCCTCCTCCCCTTCTCTCTGTAGGAGTCTCCTCTTCCTCCTCCTCGTTGGTAACCCTCCTCCTCCTCTCTCTGTAGGAGTGCTCCCCGTATGCGGCCCACCTCTATGATGCTGAGGATGCTAACTCGCCCCCGCGGGCCGTTCCAGGCCTGTGTGGTGAGTACTGCTCAGAGTACTGGCTCCAGTGCCGCTACAGCCTCAGCCTGCTGCTGGACGGGCCCAGCCCCACCGGTATCAGACCCAACCTCACCGCCCAGATAGAGGAGGACCAGCGCAGCTTCTGTGACTTCCTGGAGCTGAAAGACAAACAGTACTGCTACCCCAATGTACTGTCCAACACGGGTAATACCCTAACCCCTGACCCCTAACCCTACCCCAATGTACTGTCCAACACGGGTAATACCCTAACCCCTGACCCCTAACCCTACCCCAATGTACTGTCCAACACGGGTAATACCCTAACCCCTGACCCCTAACCCTACCCCAATGTACTGTCCAACACGGGTAATACCCTAACCCCTGACCCCTAACCCTACCCCAATGTACTGTCCAACACGGGTAATACCCTAACCCCTGACCCCTAACCCTACCCCAATGTACTGTCCAACACGGGTAATACCCTAACCCCTGACCCCTAACCCTACCCCAATGTACTGTCCAACATGGGTAATACCCTAACCCCTAACCCTACCCCAATGTGCTGTCCAACACGGGTAATACCCTAACCCCTGACCCCTAACCCTACCCCAATGTACTGTCCAACATGGGTAATACCCTAACCCCTGACCCCTAACCCTACCCCAATGTACTGTCCAACATGGGTAATACCCTAACCCCTGACCCCTAACCCTACCCCAATGTACTGTCCGACACGGGTAATACCCCTAACCCCTGACCCCTAACCCTACCCCAATGTACTGTCAACATGGGTAATACCTAACCCCTGACCCCTAACCCTACCCCAATGTACTGTCCAACATGGGTAATACCCTAACCCCTGACCCCTAACCCTACCCCAATGTACTGTCCAACATGGGTAATACCCTAACCCCT
Source organism: Galaxias olidus (assembly GCA_026901105.3). Lineage (NCBI taxonomy): Eukaryota > Metazoa > Chordata > Actinopteri > Galaxiiformes > Galaxiidae > Galaxias > Galaxias olidus. Next base: position 318,624 of record JAPMUY010004948.1, read on the forward strand.
GAACCCTAACACTACCCCAATGTACTGTCCAACATGGGTAATACCCTAACCCCTAACCCTTAACCCCTAACCCTACCCCAATGTGCTGTCCAACATGGGTAATACCCTAACCCCTAACCTTTAACCCGTAACCCTACCCCAATGTACTGTCCAACACGGGTAATACCCTGACCCCTGACCCCTAACCCTACCGCAATGTACTGTCCAACACCGGTAATACCCTAACCCTTAACCCCTGACCCCTAACCCTACCCCAATGTACTGTCCAACACCGGTAATACCCTAACCCTTAACCCCTGACCCCTAACCCTACCCCAATGTACTGTCCAACACAGGTAATACCCTATCCCCTAACCCTTAACCCGTAACCCTACCCCAATGTACTGTCCAACACCAGTAATACCCACCTCTAACCCTTAACCCCTAACCCTACCCCAATGTACTGTCCAACACAGGTAATAGCCTAACCCTAACCCTTAACTCCTAACCCTTAACCCTACCCCAATGTACTGTCCAACACAGGTAATACCCTAACCTTAACCCCTGACCCCTAACCCTTAACCCCTAACCCTACCCCAATACTGTCCAACACAGGTAATACCCTAACACTTAACCCCTAACCCTACCCCAATGTACTGTCCAACACCGGTAATACCCTAACCCTTAACCCCGAGCCCCTAACCCTACCCCAATACTGTCCAACACAGGTAATACCCTAACCCCTAACCTTAACCCTTAACCCTACCCCAATACTGTCCAACACAGGTAATACCCTAACCCTACCCCAATACTGTCCAACACAGGTAATACAGGTCCTCTGTCTTTAGAGCTGAATTCTGACCTGGGCTCTCTCTCTCTCTCTGTTCCCCCAGAGCTGAACGCTAACTTGGTCTTTCTCTTTCTCTCTCTCTCCCCCCCCCCCCAGAGCTGAACGCTAACCTGGGCTCGGTAGTGGCAGACTCAGATGGCTGTCTGGAGATCTGTCTACAGGAAGTGGCCAACGGTCTGCGGAACCCGGTTGCCATGGTGCACGCGGGCGACGGTAGTCACCGGTTCTTCGTGGCGGAGCAGCTGGGCTACGTGTGGACCTTCCTGCCCAACGGCTCCAGAGTGGACCGGCCCTTCCTGAACCTGACGCGGGCGGTGCTGACCTCTCCCTGGGCCGGGGACGAGAGGGGCTTCCTGTGCCTCGCCCTGCACCCCCGCTTCTCCTCCGTGCCCAAGGCCTACGTCTACTACTCTGTGTCCGTCAGCAAGGAGGAGAGGATCAGGGTCAGCGAGTTCACTCTGTCCCTGCACGACCCCAATCAGCTGGACCACACCTCTGAGAGGTGGGGGGGGGGGGGGGCTACTCCTCTGAGTTGAGGGTGGGTCCACTGACAGTTATTTTGTGTGGCCTTCCTCTAGAACCATTCTGGAGGTGGTGGAGCCAGCGTCCAATCACAACGGGGGTCAGCTGCTCTTCGGCCCTGACGGTTACCTCTACGTCTTCATCGGGGACGGGGGGCGAGCAGGGGACCCCTTTGGGAAGTTTGGAAACTCCCAGAACAAGTGAGGAGGAGGAGGAGGAGGAGGAGGAGGAGGCGGCAGCAATGACAACACGTAGATGGACGTATATTACAATATGTTACATAACATAAAATACAGAATATATAGTGCATATACAGCAAAGCATTCCGCTATACTATTCTCCTGGTAATTGAACATGGACTGTTGTCATGGTCACTCGAGGACATTGTCTTTCCCGATGTTAGTAAACATGGTTACTCCTACACTCACATCATGTTAGGGTTCAGTGTGTGGGGGTGTTAGTGTGTTTTAGTGTTAGCGTGTGGGTGTTGGAGTGTGAGAGAGTGGTTATTGGGTTAGTTTGAGAACATGTTATTGTGTTGATTTGAGAGGATGTTATTGTTTGAGAGGGTGTTATTGTTAGTTGGAGAGGATATTGTTAGTTTGAGATGATGTTATAGTTGTGTTAGGATATTACTTTGTTAGTTAGAGAGGATATTATTGTTAGTTTGAGAGGATGTTATGGTGTTAGTTTGAGAGGATGTTATTGTTAGTTTGAGAGGATGTTATTGTTATTTTGAGAGGATGTTATTGTTAGTTTGAGAGGATGTTATTGTTGGTCTGAGAGGATGTTATTGTGTTGGTCTGAGAGGATGTGATTGTTGTGTTAGGATGTTACTGTGTTAGTTTGAGAGGATGTTGTGAGAGGATGCCATTAAAGAATTAAGAGTGTTGGCATTAGTGTGTGGGGGTGTTCCATTCTACGGTGGGGTGGGCGGTAGTGCTGGGAGCAGTGGCCCTGCCAAGGCTAATATTGACCAGGCCTCTCCGGCTGGTGTATGGAGGGAGCTCTGTGTCCACCTCTCCGTCTATCCAGAGACAGAAAGTCAATATGTTGAATTCCTTCACAATAAACCCATACAACTCCCTTCCCTCTTCTCCTCTGTATCTAAACAACAATGTTCATCGTGTGTGTGTGTGTGTGTGTGTTCTTTCTCAGGTCCACCCACTTGGGTAAGGTACTGCGTATTGACATAGACAACAATGATGACGGCGCCCCCTACAGCATCCCCTCAGACAACCCCTTCCTAGGAGAGAGAGGCTCCCTACCTGGTTAGTGTGACCTATGACCCTAAACCTCAGACATCCCAGTGTTAAATCAGTTCCTCCCCTCTCTAGAGATCTATGTTAGTGTTAACCCCATCCCTCTGTTCCTCCCCTCTCTAGAGATCTATGTTAGTGTTAACCCCGTCCCTCTGTTCCTCCCCTCTCTAGAGATCTATGCCTATGGTGTTCGTAACATGTGGCGCTGCTCTTTCGATCGTGGGGACCCGCTGACGGGGCGGGGGCAGGGCCGTCTGTTCTGCGGGGATGTGGGACAGAACAAGTTTGAGGAAGTGGACCTGGTCGTCAAGGGCGGTAACTACGGCTGGAGGGCTAAGGAGGGATTCAGTTGCTTTGACAACAAGCTCTGTCGTAACTCCTCCCTAGGTGGGTTCTGGGATCTGTTCTCAAACATTACCTTTAGAAGGTCTCTTAGGAAGTGGAAGAAACTTCTACTGTGGAATAACACTAAGATTGGAACATTGAGCACTAGTATGCTTTGTTAAGGTGATGTTAGCGAGCAAGCTAAGGTTAGTCCCTGAACGTTTAGCTATCTATACTAATGAATTCAAAAGGCAGCTATGATAAGATCCTTTAACAGCTTCTTGTAGCCTATAGCCAGTCCACTTAAAGGCATATTGTAAAAGATTAGATTAAATTAGATTCAGCCTTATTGTCAGTGAACAGAGCACTGTACTGAGACTGTGAAGTGCAGTTTGTCAACAAACCAGAGCACATTGTGTGTGTGTGTGTGTGTGTGTGTGTGTGTGTGTGTGTGTGACCCCTTCTACTGGCCAAACATTGCAGACAGTACTTTATACCTGCCTTTTTATTTGTTTATAGAAGCTTTACGTTTCTTTTAAAAGTAGCCACTATGCTAACATGCTGCTGTTTTCTACTTCCTGTAGATGACATCCTTCCTATCTTTGCCTATCCTCATAAGCTAGGGAAGTCAGTCACAGGGGGCTATGTCTACAGAGGATGCCAGATGCCCAACCTCAATGGACTCTACATCTTTGGGGATTTCATGAGTGGGTGTGTGTTTCTCCAAAGCTCACCTGAATCTATTCCAGAATGCACACTGGACATTCGGATTGAACATTGGAGCAGATTTACGTCTATCAAAATGGCCAACAACACCTTTTTTGTGTTTTTTTTCTTTGTCTCTGCAAGTGCGTGTCTCCCTCTCTCTCTCCCTCCCTCTCTCTCTCTCTCTCCCCCTCCCCCTCTCCCTCCCTCTCTCTGTAGGCGTCTGATGTCTCTGAGGGAGAACAGCAGCACAGGGCAGTGGGACTACAATGAGGTCTGCATGGGGCGCGACCAGACATGTCGCTTCCCCAAACTCATCAACAGCCACTACAAATACATCATCTCCTTCGCTGAGGACGAGGCCGGTGCGCTAACCCTGACACACACACACACACACACCCCGTGGAACACACACTCACTCTGTGTGGGTGTCTCTCTCTCTCTTTCTCTCTATCTCTCTATCTCTCTCTCTCTTCCAGGTGAGCTGTATTTCCTGGCGACAGGAGCCCCCAGTGCTACAGCCAGAGCTGGTGTTATCTACAAGATCATTGACCCCTCCAGGTACATAACAACAGAAACAATGATAGCAGAGGAAACGGATGTTCAGGAAGTGTTCTACTCTCCTAGTGTCTCCTAGTGTCCTACTGGCATTTCTTTTGGACTGAACTAAACTAATGTCTGCTGGATTTGTATTGGAAGCAAAGTATTGTCCACTGAAGGGCTACAGTTTAGGGTGTTCTTTATAATCAGAACAAGTGGAACCATGGGAGCAGAATGTGTGGTTGATTTATCCTCTTTGATCTCCAGGAGAGCCCCACCAGGCAAGTGCAGCGTCAAGCCTTCCCCAGTCAATATAAAGGGCAAGCTGATTCACTTCCAGCCCAAGGATGGTAAGGCCACTCCACAAAACAAACACACCCATCTACTACAAGCAGGGGGGCTCTGCACAACTAAACAAGCACACATCATTTATGTGCCTTTTCCATTAAGACTTTATTATTTTAGCCTTCAGTAATAAAGGCAAATAAATCAATGACTGTCAAAGACCATGTTTTATCCTTGTATCTAATTTCTCTCCTCCCTTTGGCAGAGTTTGTCATCAACAAGAAACCTACCACGTCCACTGTCCCCCTAACAACCACATCCGCTGTTCCCACGACAACCACGGAAAAACCCACGGCAACCACCAGGAAACCCACGGCAACCACCAGGAAACCCACCAGGAAACCCACGGCAACCACCAGGAAACCCACGGCAACCACCAGAAAAACCACGGCAACCACCAGGAAACCCACGGCAACCACCAGAAAACCTGCAACAACGATAGCAAAGCCACGCGCCACCACGGCAAAAGCCCCTCGTGGCACCAGACTGTCCACGGTCCCCAGCTCCGCCCACTCACCTGTCCCCCCCAGCTCTGCCCGCTCCCCCGGCCCTCCTGGCTCCGCCCGCTCACCTGGGGTGACCAGCAGACCACGCAGCAACTCCAGCGCCCCCTCCTGGAGACGGGCCGCCAACACCACCGTCAGACCAGGTTCACTGTTGGCCTCTGTCTGTATAGGACTGTGTGTAGCTGTACAGAGTCTGCTGTATGCTCTGTGGCATGTGTAGATGTAGGACTGTGTAACTGGCTCTCATTGGAATGATGCTGCTGTGTCTCAGACATTCACCATGCTTTTGTGCTAGTGTTTTCTTTCTCTTACAGAGGAGAAAACCTCTGAAATTGCCTTTTGTTTAATGTTTACCACTTGATTCTAAATTAGTGTTTTGACAATGCAGGTCTGACCTTGGTTTCTGTACTTTGTAATTTATTTGTAGTGTATTTTGGATGTAGTTTATTTTGGATGTAGTTTATTTGCAGGGAAATCTGAATTTGATAGCTCAAACAGAGAATCCTGGGTAGAAGAGGTGCAACCCTCGTGTGTTTACATGTATTGATGTTTATTTGATTTAGTTCTAAGGTGAAGGAGAGAGTTGCACCTCATCTAGCCTTATTCTTCTGTTTCTGCAGGTTATACAAGCACCGCCCCCAGCGGCACAAGCTCCTCCCACCCCCTGACTTGGCCCCACCCCCACACCCCACCCCCGGACACACACAGCTCAACCTTTGAACCCTCCGCGCCCCCCACCACCCCACACCCCCAGGAACCGCCAGACAACCCCCCGCCCCGCCTATTGGACCTCAACCCCCCGCCTCACCACACCCAAGAGCCAGGGCGTGGCCGTGGCCGAAGAGAACCTGGTCAACACACGGCTCCGAGGGCGTGGCAGGGGGCGTGGCAGAGGCAGGGGGCGGGGCAGGGGGCTCCGGGCGGGCGTTGTGAGGCTGGTCAGCCTGGAGGGGAGGACGGACCGGGGCAGGGTCGAGGTGTTTGTTCGGGGGGAGTGGGGTACGGTGTGTGATGACCTATTCACCCTCAGGGCGGCGGGCGTGGTCTGCAGACAGCTGGGCTTCCCCATCGCACTGCGCGTAGCCAAGAGGGCGGGGCTAGGGGCGGCCGGAAGCCATGTCAGAACGCTATTGGACGACGTGGAATGCAAGGGCGGGGAGCGGACGTTGCTGGAGTGCAAAAGGTCAAAGGTCGGAAAACATAACTGTGCGCACGATGAAGACGTTGGGGTGGTGTGTGGTTATGAGGAAGAGTGAGGAGGAGTGGGTGGCTAGGATGAAGAGGAAGAGGAGTGAGGGGTGGCTATGAGGGAGAGAAGATGAGAGGAGGAGTGTAGTAGTAGCGTGAGGAGAAAAGATGCAGCATGTCTCTCAAATCCATGAGTGGCATGATGGCTATTCGATTGATAGGCTACATCATATGAATAAGAAGTTGTGTTGGCTTTGGGAGCTTAACACTTATCCAGATGTTGTTCAGATCATTTTATTCATCCATGTTGAATGTCTGAATGTCCCATTGAGCTGCTAACACACACCCTATAGAAACCCTCCGTCCCTATCAGCTTAGTTTCTGCTCTGTGGTTGAACCAGCTAGAGTTATGAAAACACCTTTGTTTCCTGAACGTTTAATAACGTTTCTATGGGGCATAACTTCAAATAGTTCACACAGCAACAGCAAGTACTGTTGTTGTTATTCAAAAGATGGCTTGTCTTTCTTCTTCTTGGGTTGGACTGATTAGATGTTTTATACTTCAAATAAATGCTGGACATTTTTTAAAATGTTAAAATATATGTAAACAGATTTGTGCCTGATCAGATTAATAAAGTGCACCAACAAAATCTCCTCTTGGTCCTTTTCTAATCTGTGCTTTTTCTTGGGGAAGGTTGGTACTGTCACCATTTCAGCCTGCATCTGCCACACCATAACCTTAACTGGCCCTGTCTGTGCTCCAGCACACTTCGACATCACTGCTAGCTCATTCAAATATAACCACATGGATTAAACAACAAACAAGCAATGTTACATTGAAATGTATTTCTTTCTCTGTTATATCACTCTCACATTAGGTTAGGAAGACGTTAAAGTTGTCACCCGTGTGAAGGGGAGTGAATCGGCCACATCTATCTTTGTTCGCTAATGAGTTTTCCTTTTTACACACTAACAAACAGGTTATAGGCTCACACTGAGAGGTCTTAAGATCCATATTTGGTTCCAAAAGGAGCCATTATCCTGTAGTTCCTCAAATTCTAAATGGTTCAGACAGACAAAATGAGAACGTGAAGGCACATTGTAGATAATATTTATCTAAAAATGTTACAGCATTATTCATAGTGAAAATGTAAGGTTTTTGCTTTCATTAAACAAATCCAATGTTAATCATTCTGTGCCTATATAGTTCTGACACCTCCTGTTAGTGTTGCACGTGATTATCAATAGCTCTCTCTCTAGAATCAAACTAGGCTGATGAGGGCTACATATAGTAGGTTCAAGGTAGCCTATTCAATTTAAAATTAAACTGCAGATTGTATTCTTGCACAAATCTGAAAATGTTAAACTGGAAGAAGGGCATTTTCACGGGTTGGCAGCTGCCATGCCATTCCAATATGTAGGCTACAAGAAGTTGGAGAAGAGTCTACTGGAGAGAGTTCTTGGGCATTGGTCCTTCAGAATAATCAGGACTGCTCTTTCCTCTTACGTCACCACCATGTGTTCTTCCTGTATCCGGCGCTTTACTGCGTGAAAAGTGAATGCGTTAGCCAACGTTGCTAACTAAGTTAGTTAAGATAAACTTAGAATGGAATAATAAAGTGAAACATTTTGATGTTGCGCTGCAAATAACGTCAAATCAAGATGTCCACTACTACAAGAACAGGAGATATTATCCATTTGAACGTCGGAGGGAAAAGGTAACACGTCAGCTAAGCGAAATTAGCTGGGGTTAACACGTACGCTGGAAATAGCTAATAATGCTAGCAATGCAAGTTGTTTGGTTATACTATAACTTTTAGTCACCTCTGAAAACAAGTTGACATAACGTAAGAAAAGGTTGGCCTATATAAAGATCAGTCAACTTTAAAGTTGACGACCGTTAGCCTGTGCTAACGCAAGTACTGAGCAATGCTACCAACTAACTTCCACGTATCTGTCGGAAAAAACATCAAAACCAACTTAAGATACATTTTTATTTTTTAGGGCAAACTCTTAAATGAACCATATAAATTAACGTAACAACTCTGAAATTTGTGGTCACTGAAATGCCATCGGCCTACACATTGATTAGGAGCCTCAAATATTATCTTAGCTAACGTTAGTTCCTGTAAGTAGTTGTTGCTGCGAGTTAAGTTACAGTAGATGCTTGTAAACACAGAAACATCACGTTCGGAAACAGACTTGAATATGGCCTCTAATCAATTCAAAGTATTTGTTGTAGATGGGATGCAATTGTATTCATTATAATTACATTTCTCATGTTCTGTGGTTTGTGTGTTTTGTTAAATGTTTGTTTGTCGAAGTGTTGTATTAAGCACTTTGTAACATAGTCTAATCAAATAATGTCAAAAATAACATTTCTTTACAAATAAATGTATTATCATTAGTATTATTAATATTATTACAAATGTTTGAAGTGGTAATAAAGAGATATTAGCTGGTGAACAGTTTGCCTCATAATGCTGTTGTTTATGATTGTGTGTTTCAGATTCAGCAGCTCCAAACAGACTCTGACGTGGGTGCCAGACTCCTTTTTCACCAGGTAGCATTCTGGAGATGAGTTGTTTCTCTGTCTAGATCAGCTTAGCTGTGTGCATTCTGCTTCTGTGACGATGTGGGAACTGGGAAAGCCTTT
>JAPMUY010004948.1:332500-335000 GCA_026901105.3 Galaxias olidus
AGCTCTGCCATCACTGTCTTAGCTCACGCCCAAAACAAGCATGGCAACTTCTCTTATGCTAAAACCTCTTTTGGAACAGCAGAATAATCTTACTTCCTGTCTGAAGCTTGCTGATGTGAAGGGTTGCTCCTAATGATTCAGAAAATAGATTTGTGATAAACTAACGCTAATATTCTTGAATGCTAAAGAGATAAATTCAGCTTTGTGTTGACTTTCTGATTGGGTGAGGGAAATCCCTCCATCTTAACTGGCTGGACATAACATTATGGTTTCCATAGTGAAACACGATCATGTCACAATAGTCAGGTTCATACATTCAGATAATTTGTTATATATACATCCAGATAATAATAATACAGTTTTATTTATATAGCACTTTTCAAGAGAAATGTTACAAAGTGCTTTGCATGTGAAAAACAATACAATGGAATACATTTAAGAATGAAACAATCATTAAGTGATATAAATATGAACAAATTATACAGGAGAAAAAATGGTATTTAACAATCAAATAATAATAAATGAATAAATCATATTACATTACATTCATTTAGCAGACGCTTTTATCCAAAGCGACTTACAAAAATTGTGCCTACAAAAAGATAATGGTAAAACTACAAGTCAGGTAGAGAACATAAGTGCGTCCCTGACTTAATCATCTAGATAAGAGCTAAGCAAGTGCTATATTAGACATCAGGATAATTAACTAAACCACGTGGCTATATAAAACCACATGGATCAGGGAGAATGCCTCACGCCGGATGACAGCCAATCAGGATGCAGGGATTGTGTGTCTGAAAAGGGGGATGTGGTTTCTACCCAGCATGCACTGTGGCTAAATGGTGTGATTGGGTTTAAAGTGCCCGCGGGTCATGTGTGGTCAGGCGACAGCGGCAACTGGATCGAGATCGCCTACGGCACCAGCTCTGGAACGGTCCGGGTCATTGTACAGCACCCTGAGACCGTGGGCTCTGGACCGCAGCTCTTCCAGACCTTCTCTGTCCACCGCAGCCCCGTCACCAAGATCATGCTGTCAGAGAAACACCTCATCTCAGGTTAGACTCTAATACATCATCTCAGGTTAGCCTGACTCTAATACATCATCTCAGGTTAGCCTGACTCTAATATATCATCTCAGGTTAGCCTGACTCTAATACATCATCTCAGGTTAGCCTGACTCTAATATATCATCTCAGGTTAGCCTGACTCTAATATATCATCTCAGGTTAGCCTGACTCTAATACATCATCTCAGGTTAGCCTGACTCTAGTACATCATCTCAGGTTAGCCTGACTCTAATACATCATCTCAGGTTAGACTCTAATATATCATCTCAGGTTAGCCTGACTCTAATATATCATCTCAGGTTAGACTGACTCTAATATATAATCTTGGATTAAGATGATTTTAGCAGACCATCTCAGGTTAGACTGACTATAACAGATCCATACTGTTATTGTTATAGACTTGTTTTTATAGTTTGTATTTTATTGTTTTTATTGTTTGTGTGTTGCATATCTGTAGTTTCAAGCAAAGTTTTACTCTAGATGCCTCTGTCATTTGGACTCACCAGGTTACATAAAGGATACATGAATAATGCAACATAAATAAATGAACCCAAACACTAGCAGCCGCTCACTGGCTCCTCAGCCCCCTCTGGTGGTCCTGTGAGGTACTGCAGGCCTGCTGCTGTAAGCCCCTTGTGGTTTTGTTCCAGTGTGTGCGGATAACAACCACGTACGCACGTGGACAGTGACACGCTTCAGAGGGATGATCTCCACGCAGCCTGGCTCCACCCCCCTCACCTCCTTCAAGATCCTCTCATTGGACGACACAGACGGCCATGGCGGCTGCAGTGCCGGAACAGAGATAGGTCAGTCAGGGGTCATGGGTCAGCCAAAGGTCAATGGCTAAGGCTTAGAAGAGCTGTGCAGTTTAGAGAACCTGTGTGTGTGTGTGTGCGCGTGTGTGTGTGTGTGTGTGTGTGTGTGTGTGTGTGTGTGTGTGTGTGTGTGTGTGTGTGTGTGTGTGTGTGTGTGTGTGTGTGTGTGGTTGTGTGTGTTCGGGCTCTGCAGGTCCCTATGGAGAGCGTGACGACCAGCAGGTGTTCATCCAGAGAGTGGTTCCAGACACTGACAAACTCTACGTCCGCCTCTCCTCCAACGGAAAGAGGTCAGACCCTGTCTGTCTGTCTGTCTGATTCACTGTCTGTGTATGCCAGCAGGGCCACTCACGCTGTCTGTGTGTGTGTGTGCAGAGTGTGTGAGGTGCGCAGCGTAGACGGGACCTCCATCACTTCCTTCATGGTTCATGAGTGTGAGGGTTCCAGCCGCATCGGCTCGCGTCCACGGCGATACCTCTTCAGTGGCCATGGCAACGGCAGCATCCAGATGTGGGACCTGACGACGGCCATGGAGATCGCAGGGAAGGTCGACATCAGAGGTCAGAGGTCAACTGAAAACACACACACACACACACACACGTAATCCATTCAGCCATC
>JAPMUY010004948.1:337500-340000 GCA_026901105.3 Galaxias olidus
AGCCTCCTCCTGTCACGCTGTCCAAACCGCCCAGAGACCCCGCCCTCTCAGGTGGGCTGGCCCCGCCTCTCAGTCTCAGCCAGGTGTCCATCTGCAGCAGTAGCCACGCCCATGGCAGCAGTCCCCGCCCCCTCCGCGTCCCCTATGACGCCACAGGGTCTCCTCACAGGGGCAGCTTCGTGGAGCGCTGCCAGGAGCGGGCCAAGGGGTCGGAGGTCACGGCTGGTCTGGGGTCAGAGGGCGGGAGGAGGAGCTTAGCGCTCTGCAGTGACCTGGAGGCCAGGCTGGGTCTGAGGAGTCCTCACAACAACACATCTTCATCACCATCGCCATCGCCTTCATCCTCCTCCTCCTCCTCCTCCTCACAGCAACGCCGGCTCACCTCCCCTGTTAGCCCCGCCCCCTCAGCAGTCAGTCCAACCCGCTCACAAACCCCCGTCTCACCGAGACGTGTGGTTGGTTCCTCGCCTACTGTGGAAGCCCCGCCCTCCCCTGCTGTGTCTTCTGAGGGGGCAGCCAATCAGGAGAGCCCGTCCTCGGGGCCCCCAACCAGTCCCAAGCCTCCCATGAACGAGACTAGTTTCTGATTGGCTGAGTGGAAGGCCATTCTTCCTGCTGTGTGTGTGTGTGTGTGTGTGTGTGTGTGTCTTCCTGCGGACCGCCCCCTACTGGTCAACTCTGTAACAGCAGAACCATGACAAACTCTTCAGCTGTGTTACCGTAGTAACCCTTCTATTGTCTCACTGCAGTTACCGTAGTAACCCTTCTACTGTCTCACTGCAGTTACCGTTGTAACGCTTCTACTATCCAGAGTCATAACGGGATGTCTTTAGTCTCTGACCTCTGACCTCAGCTTCCTCTCCACTGTAACGGGGAGCATGCTGTGTCATACAGCGAGACTGGACAGAGTCCATATCTATGTAAATATATAACCTCTGACCTCTGACCTCTGCTTCCTCTCCACTGTAACGGGGAGCATGCTGTGTCATACAGCGAGACTGGACAGAGTCTATATCTATGTAAATATATAACCTCTGACCTCTGCTTCCTCTTCCTGTCTAACCCTAATCCTAGACTGGATAGAGTCTAAATCTATGTAAATATATAACCTCTGAGTAGTGACACAATCTATGTAAATATATAACCTCTGCTTCCTCTTCCTGTCTAACCCTAATCCTAGACTAGATAGAGTCTAAATCTATGTAAATATATAACCTCTGAGTAGTGACACAATCTATGTAAATATATAACCTCTGAGTAGTGACACAATCTATGTAAATATACAAAGATGATGTTTGTGAGGTTTTATGAGTGAAGGGTTCTGCTGTCGTCCTCTGAGAGCTTTGACTAAAACAAACTGTGTCCGCTCAACACACACTGTCTCCTTCTGAACTCAACATGTCCTCTGTCTGTGTGTGTGTGTGTGTGTGTGTGTGTGTGTGTGTGTGTGTGGGAGAGGGACCATTGTGTGTGTGTGATGACTTACACACAGACCTGCTCTGTGGCCTGTGTGTGTGTGTGTGTGTTTCTCCCCAGCCAGAAACTGTGATGATCATGTATGCATCCTTAATGTGGAGATGTTATCTAAAGCAACATTAGTCTGTGTTTAACAAGATTGTTTAGCAAACTGTCTAAACTATCATGCGCTCCACGTTTTGTTATGAATGTTTTTTCTAACAAAATAAATAAATAATTGATTATTCTGACCTGCTTCTGTGATAAATTATTTAACACCATTTTTTTCCCCAAGATTTTTTCTTTAGGCCTAATCTAGAAAAGTGATTTGAAAGCCATGCAATTGCAAGCTAACATTTTTTATGTGTGACCAAAAGTATGGGGACGAAAATGAGTTTCTTTGCCTGGTTCTTTGTATTCATTCTGGGCCTCAGTGAGTGGTGACAACAGCAGTGCCTTCCAGCTCACCTACATCACCTTCATATGCGTGTGTGTGTGTGTGTGTGTGTGTGGACGGACTTCACACAAGACTGGAAGCGAGACTGTGGTTTAACTCATTTATTTCTACTATTTGTAGCATTACTGTTTGTTGACATTTCAATGAAGTTTGGAGTTTGCTGTCTACAGGGATTTCTTCCCACCATATCACGTTTGCTCTGAACACTGGACCGACTACTTCCGGAATCAACACCAAAAACTGACAGAAAATAAAACGTAAAAAATGGTTTTCTTTGGCCATAGGGCCCATACTTTTGTTTATGCAACCTGATTGCACATCCCTTTTGATTGAAGTAAAAAAAATATTTAGCTTTCATGATAGGTTACTGATTTAGATGGGATGGCTATCCTGATTCTTCCACACTATAAATATCATATATTTGAAATACAAACGTAGCATTTTACATGTAAAGTATTTTCAGCTGTTACAAGATATTATTTTGTAAAAACATTAAAAATCTAGATTATTGGAATATTGTTATGAAGTGAGTTTCTTCATTCGTGGCTCATTATAATTGGTCAGTCACTTCTCACGAGGACCAATCAG
>JAPMUY010004948.1:345000-349634 GCA_026901105.3 Galaxias olidus
TACACCCCCCCTGTCACAGGTGTAAAGGAGTCTGAGGTTAACAAGACAAAAGGCTTTTTAATAGAATATTGACCCTTGGATCAACAGCCACACACATAGACACACACGCACCCAGACACACAGACACACAGACACGCAGACACACAGACACACAGACACACACACACACACACACACACACACACATAGACACACACGCACCCAGACACACAGACACACAGACACGCAGACACGCAGACACACAGACACACAGACACACACACACACACATAGACACACACGCACCCAGACACACAGACACACACACACCCAGACACACAGACACACACACACACACACATAGACACACACGCACCCAGACACACAGACACACAGACACGCACATAGACACGCACAAACACCTGGACATTCGGCGTCAGACTGATCCAGGGGGTTGGAGGACCCCCAGACGTAATGGGTTTTGTCCCCAGGTCAGGAGGCTGCTGAGTGGGGCAGCCTGGAGGCCGGGGGGCCTAAAGCTCCAGGATCAATTTAACATCACCCAGAGAAGCACTCGCTGTAGACAACCATGCCTTTCAACTGTCTCCCTCTTTGTCTGTCTATCTGTCTCCCTCTCTGTCTGTCTGTCTGTCTGTATTGATGAGGGATAGGGTTAATGGCAGGGGACCCTCCGTTACATGTTGTGATAGAAGGTGTGATCGACTGTTTTCTTCTCCCACAGCTGACCTCTAACCTGTGATCTCTATGACGACAGCGTTAATGAAGGCCAGTGATCTCTATGACGACAGCGTTAATGAAGGCCAGTGATCTCTATGACGACAGCGTTAATGAAGGCCAGTGATCTCTATGACGACAGCGTTAATGAAGGCCAGTGATCTCTATGACGACAGCGTTAATGAAGGCTAGTGATCTCTATGAGGACAGCGTTAATGACAGTGTTAAGGCCTTGGTATGGACCCACCATGCAGATACAATGACCTAAAGAACAAGCTGATCTATAAGCCAATAAGCATGATGGCTCTTCACACAGAAATCAATGGATCTGCCTATTGGAGAGCAGTCTCCTGTCTTTGAGTCCCATTGGCTGGGCTCTGCTCCGTAAGCTCATTGATTGGTCTGTTCATTAAGTTGACAATGTGGCACACACCACTTATTGGCCGTGGCCTAAATTCATCTGGTCAACAGACCAGAGAAACCAGACAAGCACACACACACACACACACACACACACACACACACACACACACACACACACACACACACACACACACGCACACAACCCTAACCCTAACCCACATCCACGCTTCTGCTCTGAAACATATCTCACACCTTTCTGAACAGAAACACAGGAGCTATAACATCTGTCTGAACAGAAACACAGGAGCTATAACATCTGTCTGAACACAGGAGTCTATAACATCTGTCTGAACACAAACACAGGAGTCTATAACATCTGTCTGAACACAGGAGTCTATAACATCTGTCTGAACACAAACACAGGAGTCTATAACATCTGTCTGAACACAGGAGTCTATAACATCTGTCTGAACACAGGAGTCTATAACATCTGCCTGAACACAGGAGTCTATAACATCTGTCTGAACACAGGAGTCTATAACATCTGTCTGAACACAAACACAGGAGTCTATAACATCTGTCTGAACACAGGAGTCTATAACATCTGTCTGAACACAGGAGTCTATAACATCTGTCTGAACACAGGAGTCTATAACATCTGTCTGAACACAGGAGTCTATAACATCTGAGTAGAGACATGAAAGTCAGGAGAATAATCGGTCTGTCAGACAGGTGGACAGTCAATAGAATAATCAGTCTGTCAGACAGGTGGACAGTCAATAGAATAATCAGTCTGTCAGACAAGTGGACAGTCAATAGAATAATCAGTCTGTCAGACAAGTGGACAGTCAATAGAATTATCAGTCTGTCAGAGAGGTGGACAGTCTGTAGAATAATCAGTCTGTCAGACAGGTGGACAGTCAATAGAATTATCAGTCTGTCAGACAGGTGGACAGTCAATAGAATTATCAGTCTGTCAGAGAGGTGGACAGTCTGTAGAATAATCAGTCTGTCAGACAGGTGGACAGTCTGTAGAATAATCACTGTAGAATAATAAGTCTGTCAGGCTGATATATATATGTATGCATGCTGTACATTCATACATGCTGTAGATTATTGTTTTGTATATTGATATATATATTGTATTGTATTTTCTATCTTGATATAGATAGAGTATTGTGTTTTGAATCTTGGATGGTCCTCTTGAAAAAGGCCTTACCGGGTCAGGGTCAGGGTCAGGGTTAGGTACTTTGGATGGTCCTCTTGAAGAAGGCCTTACCGGGTCAGGGTCAGGGTGAGGGTCAGGGTCAGGGTCAGGGTCAGGGTCAGGGGTCAGGGGTTACGGTCAGGTACCTTGGATGGTCCTCTTGAAGAAGGCCTTGCAGGCCTCACAGGAAGCCACTCCGTAGTGGAACCCAGACGCCACGTCTCCACACACCAGACAGGAGCGCTTGGTTGGTGTGACCAGGCAGCCCAGGTAGTCATACTGCAGCAAGGACTCCGGGTGGAGCGAGGCGGAGCTACTGGAGCTGGAGGCGGAGGGGGAAGCGGGGTCCAGGGAGTGACAGGAGAACACGCTGTAGCTGCTGCTGTCTGAACCAGGGCTGTCCAAGGGCGTGGCCGGGCTGTCTGTCTTCAGACACAGCGCCTCCTCTGGCCTGGAGGATGCCACTGCACTGAGAGACAAAATCAGAGTATAATCCATCATATAACACACAGCATATCGCGTAATAATAATAACAACAGCATATGTATATATATATGTATATATACAGTATATAGGTACATATATATACATAACATGTACAGTATATTTCTATCTATCTATCTATCTATCTATCTATCTATCTATCTATCTATCTATCTATCTATCTATCTATCTATCTAGTTAGGGTAGTCTAGGGTTAGGATGTAAATGAACAGGGTTAGGGTTAGGGGTCAGGGGTTAGGGTGTAGTTGGGGTAGGGTTAGGGTGTAGCTGTGTGGATGTAAATGAACAAGGTTAGGGGTCAGGGGTTAGGGTGTAGCTGGGTTAGGGATAGGGTCAGGGGTTAGGGTGTAGCTGGGTTAGGGATAGGGTCAGGGGTTAGGGTGTAGCTGGGTAAGGGATAGGATCAGGGGTTAGGGTGTAGCTGGGCTAGGGTTAGGGGTCAGGGGTTAGGGTGTAGCTGGGTTAGGGATAGGGTCAGGGGTTAAGGTGTAGCTGGGTTAGGGATAGGGTCAGGGGTTAGGGTGTAGCTGGGTTAGGGATAGGGTCAGGGGTCAGGGTGTAGCTGCGTGTTCTTACTGGTGGCGATGGAGAATGTGGAAGGTGGTGTTCGTCACACAGAAGTCCTTCAGTTCCTGCTGCTCCATCTCTTTGGCTTAGGGTTAGGGTTAACACACACACACACACACACACACACACACACTGTGTCTACCCTCACAGACTCTTTCAAACACACACACTCCTGTAGTCAGACACTCAGACCCCTGGCTGTCTGTCCTCAGTCTGTCCACTGTGCTTCAGTATTTCCTGTTCTCCGGTTCTTGGAAAGAATGAGGATGAGGATGGAGGAGAAGAAGAAATGGATGGGGTCCTGACAAAAAAAATGAAGAAAAAAAACTCCCAGCTTTCCCAGTGAATGGAGAGCAAGGGTTCACATATTGAATAAAAATTTCAAAGGAAAAACAAAGGGATGAAAACAGAGACAGAAAAAGGAGTAAAGGTGGAGCGAGAGAGGGATGAACAGAAAGAGAGAGACGGAGAAATAAAAGTGTCTCTCAGTGTGAAGCAGCTTTATTTATCTGATGACCTGAGTCGTTGAAGAGGGGCGGGACCTGGCAGATTAACCAATCAACTGACAGAGTGAGCAAGCAGCCCATTGACTGACAGATGCTGCTGATATGGTTATTGATTTGGACAGCCAGTGTTCCTCTGAGTCACAAACACAGAACAATAAACCCACAGCACCCGACTGGATGTGGCACAATAGAAGTCTCCCTGTAGTTAGACTGATCTGTGTTGCTATGCTGTAACACGGTGTAGATAGACTGATCTGTGTGGCTATGCTGTAACACGGTGTAGATAGACTGATCTGTGTTGCTATGCTGTAACACGGTGTAGATAGACTGATCTGTGTTGCTATGCTGTAACACGGTGTAGATCGACTGATCTGTGTTGCTATGCTGTAACACGGTGTAGATAGACTGATCTGTGTTGCTATGCTGTAACACGGTGTAGATCGACTGATCTGTGTGGCTATGCTCTAACACGGTGTAGATAGACTGATCTGTGTTGCTATGCTCTAACACGGTGTAGATAGACTGATCTGTGTGGCTATGCTCTAACACGGTGTAGATAGACTGATCTGTGTTGCTATGCTGTAACACGGTGTAGATAGACTGATCTGTGTTGCGATGCTGTAACACGGTGTAGATAGACTGATCTGTGTTGCTATGCTGTAACACGGTGTAGATAGACTGATCTGTGTGGCTATGCTGTAACACGGTGTAGATGTCTGTCAACTGTTTAACTGAATAAAAACAGAGTCCTTCCCCCTGTCAGTAAGCCCGTG
>JAPMUY010004950.1:0-35996 GCA_026901105.3 Galaxias olidus
TGAATCATGGCAATGTGCCAAAAAGTGCCACAGCATGGTCATGGCTGCCATCGCAGCTATATTTATTATTATTATTATTATTATTATTATTATTATTATTATTATTATTATTATTATTAAGTAGTATGAAGTAATTAATTACTTCATACTTTAGGTGAATTGGCAACTCTAAATTGTCCGTAGGTGTGAATGTGAGTGTGAATGGTTGTCTGTCCCTATGTGTCGGCCCTGTGATAGACTGGCAACCTGTCCAGGGTGTACCCCGCCTCTCGCCCTGTGTCGGCTGGGATAGGCTCCAGCCCCCCCGCGACCCTGCATAGGATAAGCGGTATAGCTAATGGATGGATGGATGGATGGAGTATGAAGTAGTAAAATTACTTCAATATTGGATGACCAGTGTATTTAACTAGCTGGCTGACGTCCGTGGTAGAGCAGAGGAGGGATAGCTAACATTAGTCGAGCAAGCTAATTAACATTACATGGTAGAGATAATCACTTAATACAATTATGGCAAATTTAATGATTAAGCTATTTTAAATAGTTAATTTGCTGAAATTAGATGGTGTGAAACACTCAGTTTGTGTTTTACATTTATTCTGTTTTGGACAGTCAGCTAAATGTTTTTTTGGTGCACTTCATAAAAAAAAAAACAAGAATATATCTTTTACATATGCTCTATAGCATGCACTGAGGTCTGTTATCTGTGTTTATACTGTTAATTTTTAATACATTTACTTTCTTTTTATAAAATTTTGGAAATAGATATTTTTTTGTTTTTATCCCATTTATCGATTTGAATAATTAGATAAATCGATTGTCCAAATAGTCTTTATTTGCAGTGTAATGAATTTTTGTTTTTCTGAGTGTCCTGAGACCAATGCTCAAGGCAGTTCAACGCATACCTCTGACCACTAATCTTCCTTTAGTATTTGACTTGTCTTGAGAGCTTTGGGCAAGAGGTACGGAGGATACATAGGTAGGGCAAAAGCTTTTTCAGGTTTTTTAAAATCACGTCATTAAACAATGACATCTTCAGATTTGGGTTCTTTAGTAAACGTTGATTAATAAAAACAAATGAAAAAATTTTCAGTTTTATTGTCTAAAAAAGGATTTTAAATGCACCGGGATGTTACGGCGTCTGACTACATGGAAGTATGTATTATGCGTGAATATCTTACGGCCCACTTTGATATTAGTGTACTTTTTTTTCGTGCGATAGTTAATTTAAGAAACTCATTGCCTTTAAATTTTTTATAATTGTTTACCCAAATTAAGTGTGCAACATTTACAACTTGTACTCTGAAAACCGCTAACGTCTCAACCAGTGTTACTGGAAATTTGTAATTAGTTAGTTACTCGTTACCTCTTCAAAAACGTAACTAAGTTACTTTACTGATTACTCCCTTAAAGTAATGCGTTACTAATGTTAGTAACTTGCTTTCCAAATTTACTCAAACTCTTTATCCCACGCTGCTAACTTGTGATCGTTCTGTGGTACTTTTTATTAGCCAATAGGCCCCAATGTATACATATATTTTAAAACAGCAACACAAATAATAATCAAATAAGCCATGAATTGTTTACTAAGCAATTGAATAAACCACACACAAAATATTCGTTCAACTTATTTATTCTAGTCTCAAGTGGCCAACCAACAAGCCTCAAAACTCACGGCTTACATTCCCAGCTCAAAACAATATTCCCATATTCAAAGCGGACGAAATATAATGATTTAAGTTTCACAAAATGCCAGCAATTAATGTTATTTAAGTTTAAAGTAACAATATATTTCCCGTACTGTTTCCCTTCTCCAGATCAGCCGAGCAAACAGTAAGTTTTGTTCAAGCTGCTACCGTTGCTGTGACTTAGCTAGGTAAACTTGGCATACTGGCTAGCTAACAACTACAAGTAGCTTACAACCACTGAAGTCAAGCGCTTAGCAAACGTTCATTACCAGTTTAGTTACCAGTTTCCTCCAGAACCAAAAGTATTAATTTCAAATACCAGAAGCACCCCTTAAAAAGTATTAATTCGTTATGAAACATACTAACATTAGCAAACCCTAAATAGCATGTGTGGTTCGCTGTAACCTTCTTCCTCGCGCTAATGAAATAACTTTGATGGGGCAAATGAAGGGGGGCTATACAGAACGGTGAGCTCCCGAACTGCACGCAGAAATATAAACAGGAAAGAGTCACATTTGAGCATAAACAGTAAAGAGTGACCAGGAGGCAAAACGAAATACACATTTGTTATCGATAAAATGCACAATATAGGGGAAAATAACTAACTAGTGAAGGCCCCATTTACATTTTCAGTAACTGTAATTTAGTTACTCGAATGTGAATAATAACTCGTTACTTTACTAGTTACCGCAAATAGTAGTGAAATTACGGTAACGCGTTACTAAGTAAGTAAGTCTCAACACTGGTCTCAACCAACTTTGTTGTTTTAGGAAGCGGTCCCAAGGTTCCAAACGTTCTACAGCCCTTGACAAAGATAGCCCGCAATAGCATTCATATATTAACATTAGGTAACAGATTGCTCTCTACAATAATGCCACAGTAAAATATAAATGAATACTTTATTCTATTATAGAGTGAACTTGTCTCCTGATGAATAATGTATAGATTGAATAAGCCAGGGTAAGAGGATTTGTATGCACTAACAGTGTTGAATGAACCGAGACATCGTGTGTTCAATTATGAGGGGATGTTGCATTGAGGCAAACGTGTGGATCATTGGCAGGTCTGATCTGATTATCCATACTTAATAATAAAATGATTGCTTGGATTTAAATAACAAAAAGGGTATAGTATTACAATGGTAGGTTTGAGAGGAGAATGTGCCCACCACGTGCCGCCAGAACAGCTTCAGTGCTCCTTGGCATTGATTCTACAAGTCTCTGGAACTCTACTGGAGGGATGGAAAACCATTCTTCCAAAAGATATTCCCTCATTTGGTTTTGATGATGGTGGTGCTGAGCGCTGTCTAACACGTCGGTCCAAAATCTCCCATAAGTGTTCAATTGGGTTGAGATCTGGTGACTGCGAAGGCCATAGCATATGATTCACATCATTTTCATACTCATCAAACCATTCAGTGACCCCTTGTGCCCTATGGATGAGGGCATTGTCATCCTGGAAGAGACCACTCCCATCAGGATAGAAATGTTTCACCATAGGATAAAGGTGATCACTCACAACAACTTTGTATTGATTTGCAGTGACCCTTCCCTGTAAGGGGACAAGTGGACCCAAACCATGCCAGCAAAATGCCCCCCACAGCATAACAAAGCCACCGGATCCCCTCACTGTCGGGGTCAAGCATTCAGGCCTGTACCGTTCTCTTGGTGTACGCC
The DNA here is from genome assembly GCA_026901105.3 of Galaxias olidus. Lineage (NCBI taxonomy): Eukaryota > Metazoa > Chordata > Actinopteri > Galaxiiformes > Galaxiidae > Galaxias > Galaxias olidus. The sequence continues at coordinate 3,362 of JAPMUY010004950.1, forward strand.
ACACATGCACTCGCCCACTTGTTGAGAATATGGTGAAGGATGACTCGTCTGATCATATCACCTTTTTCCACATCTCTGTAGACCAGTGCCTATGGTTTTTGCAGCACTGAACTCTCAAATGTGCATTAATCTTTGTAATGAGGGGTTTATGCACTGCAACCCTACTATAATATCCTTCTCTATGTAATTGTCGACGGACTTTTCTTGCTGAAGCAGTCTGATCACGTCCTGCATTGACATTCTCAGTCACCTGAGGAAGAGTTGCTCTTCTGTTTTTCCTTACATATCGCACTAATGCCCGAGCATCACGGTCATCAAATGTGCGATGTCGACCACAATTTCCGACCCTATTTACTGATGTCTTTCCCATAGATTTAAATGCAGATGTCACTTTAGTCACTGTTCCTATTGAAACACCAGCCCATTGAGCCGTCTTTGTGACTGAAGCTCCTGCTATCCGTGCCCCAGCAATGAACCCTCTTTTAAAGTCACTTAGATCTTTTCCTCTTGCCATCTTGACACAAAATCAGAATCAACTGGGCCTGCTCAGCATTTTTATACACGCCACAGAGCATGATTGTATGTTAATTGCTTAATTGTACCGTGCAGTGCACCTGTGTGGAAGCATCTGCATTCGTTATGTTTCTCCACTCATTTATTCAGGTTTTCCTTTTAATTTGTCACCCGTGTGTGTGTGTGTGTGTGTGTGTTCATGCATACTAAGTTTCTAAATGTGCTGGTGTATTTCATGTAATGTTTCAAAATATCCAAAAGGCCAGGCTGATTACCTCTGTGTAACCTAGCTTGCAAGAGGCACCATTGGCGTGTCTAAGCCCGATAGCCACGGCCCCATCTGAAATATGATTGGCCCCTGCTGGTCCGCTTAAATGGATCCTAAATTAAAGGCCTGATAAATATGGCTCAAATATGAGTAATCACATAAAAGCTACAACAGTATATTCCTGTTGCAACACACACATGAGTGCATAGAACGGTAACAACAATAACAACATATGAGGTTATATATTGCATTTTGTAACATCAGTGCACAATATTGCATCAAGACGCATAGGCCAAAGGCATTTCTACATTTAACTGGCATCATACACCATGTTCAGAAATCAGTCCAAGTGAGCCATATCAGATATTTAGGATTTCCACAATTTTACAACTGTAACAACACATGAGTACACAACATTTGAACAATATGTCAGTGCTTAGTTGTTTTTTTTATGAAAATTTTGATAATTCAAAAGGCCTTATACACCTCAATGGCCTGTCCGTGTGAGCCATACCAATAACTAAGCTACAATAAGTGCATGTTACTGCATCAATATGTGAAAATCAAGACACAATAATAGGACTACTAAAACAGCAACATTCATGACCCTTTTCAAAAATAAATCCTTTTTACTCGTTTATCTAACCTTAGCCTTCTACATAGCCCCTAATGCTCTGTAAAAGCCCGAGACAGGGTGCTACGTCTTTGCTCATAACATGAAGTTAGCCCCCGAATCTTATGGCGACGAGCATCAGAGCCCAGTGGGAAGGCCGTGTCAAAGTTAGCATGGGTTGTCTTAAAATGCCTTCTCCAATTATATGCCTTGCATACAGATGCACACTCGTTGCAGAGTAAACACACGGGCCTCGTATCGACTGATCTAAACACATACTTCTCTGTCCATTCACAGTTGAACTGCCTGTTTTCTGAGTAAACTTTTTGTCTTTACTGAGTAGATAGACATTTTAGCTAACTTGCTAGCAAACACAACAGGTGCGGAAAAGATCAAGTGCGTGGAATACTTGGAATGTTTACAGTGAAATTGTATGAAATTGTAATATCAAATGTTGATTTTCTAATTATTATATATTGTGTATTGTTTTTCTAAGTGAACTATCATGGTTAGCATAGTCGTGTTTGGTATTGAATTGTTCACAATGACATTTTGTAAGCTTTGCAGACGATATATAGAACATACTGTATTCCAAGTACTGTGTATATATGCGTAAATAGAAACAAAACAAACACCCTTTCTAAACATCCTATAAATAGTTTTCTCAAACAGGAAGCTATGCTTTTAAACACCCGCAAGTAACCTGGGAGGCCACCTAGTTGTTACCACAGATTAAATAATCACACCCAGTGTTGCCAACTATTTCCTAAGGATGGTAGCTCAGTCGCTAGAAGTTGCCAGATTGCATAATACCCTCATTTACATATATGACGTCATCACGTACTAATTTGCATAAAGCTTTGTGGTTGTGTGTGGGTTGGGAGAGGCCACTTTATTCCATAGAAATCTTTGTCCAAATAATAACAAGCTTACTACAGGGACATCACGTGTTTGAATCAAGAAGGGTAACATAAAAACAGCCAATTTGTTTTTTGTAATTTGTAAAGTGTTGTTTGACAATGCCATTTTAGAAAGAGAGAGCTCTAAGTACGAGAACTTTCCAGAGCTATCAAGAGAAACAGCGTCCATGTAACCATAGAAACTCGCTCTCCCACTCCTGCCTGAAACACACCCAGGCTGCCTGCACGTGATTTAGAGAGAGGGAGAGAGAGAGGAGGAGGGAGATAAACTTCTCTAGATACATTTCTTAATTTTTTCCTGAGGGTCTGAATAAGTCGCTAGATTTGTCATAGTCACACGGTTTTAGTTAATTAATGTTATCATTTAGCGACAAATTGTTTTCTTTAGATTAGTAAATAAATAAATTCCATTTGGCAACACTGATCGCTTCGTTTTCCAATAATTTATTCACCATAAGACTTTCCTGGAACCACATTATTAAATTAATGCGTCCAACCTGAATGGGAATAAATTACAATTTAATAGATATGTAATAGATAAATAGATACATTTCTTAATTTTTTCCTGAGGGTCTGAATAAGTCGCTAGATTTGTCACAGTCACTTTTTAGAAATAAAGTAGCTGGAGGGTCTAAAGTCACTAAATCTAGCGACAAAGTCGCTAAGTTGGCAAAACTGATCGCACCCCCTCTTTCCTGGAACCACGCGTCCACCAGCAACCTTCAGAACAAAGGAATTAGGCCTTTGACCTCACTATAGGCCGGAAAGCCCTTCCCACACTTTCGAACTTAACTTCACCACTTCAGAGCAAAGAAACCTTTATTCAAACAACAAACTAAGTTTCAGAACTTTCAAACTGCACACAACGAACTGAGTTTCAGAACTTTACCACTAAACCCATGGACAACTTCTCTACTTTGGTCCAGCCACACGCATCACAGGCCTAGGACCAAATTTTTTAATTGCCAGAGCTCCGCCTGTCTTCTCACAGTAACGTAAACTCAGGCTTTTCGAATATTGAGCATTCATGATGCTACAGCCTATAGTATGCTGTGTTGTGTTTAGAGTAATCTGGTCAATATTTTAACTGTTATACTGTGCATGTTTAGATTCTAACCGTTGCGTTAAATGCCTACTAGCGGTTTTAGTTAATTAATGTTATCATTTAGTAATTCTTTGTAGTAACGTAATTATCATGTTTTCTTTAGATTAGTAAATAAATAGAATTCCATTGCATTGAAACCCAGCTGTGTCGCTTCGTTTTCATACAATAATTTATTCACGTAACATAAGACTTCACTACTTCAGAATTGAGATTAAAACATTAACTATTACATTATTAAATTAATGATAAAAATTTGGTTTCCCATGGAGCCGTGCTTCAAGCTTAATTCTGTGTGGTGGGGCTCAGTATAGGTAATTACACTTAATCACCTTGATCGACTATAATATTAATGTATAAATTAATTGATAATCTATAAAAATTGATAAAGCATAATTTACACAAGTAGTAAAGCCAAATCTCCCTACAAATAGATATCACCATGAAACCTCCTCAGCTGATAACTTACATTTATCACAACATAACAGTCTAATTTTATGCTTCAATATGCAAATTATGCATTTGCATACATTTCCAGAACAAAATCTGAAAATTGGGTAAAGCCAGGTTCAAAGTTATTGTTTAATTTCATTGACATATTATATATAAAGGCTTTTACAAAAGGATATTTGGATATGTCTATCATTCAATAAATCAAAAAATACTGTCAACAGCCATAAATGCTTTTCGACATGTTTTAGGGATAAAGTGTTATATATAAATCTGGCTATAAATGATATATGAACAATCCCTTATGTAAAAGCCTTCAGAAAATATATAGTAATACAACTGGAATGTTTGGTGTATTTAAGGGCTACTAAAGTGGATATTTTGTTCTCAGAGTAAGAGAAAAGATTTTGAGAAAACCACTTACAGAAATCTACACCGGCCAATGTGATAGCGTGTCTAGGTTTAAACCCCCCCTTTTTACTTTCACGATTGGTTACTGAAACAAGGGAAATTACCATATTTAGACTTGATTACATTGTACATTGAACTAAAACATCACTCAAACACGCTAACACTTGATAAAGTTACGATACATTTGTGGAGACAAGTCCACAAAGTACTGTATAATACACATTTTAATGTAGTTTAATATTTATACAATATCAGTATTATACATTTATACAATACATGCTATAGAAGCAAAATAGCAAAATACAATAGCCTACATGTTATAGAAGCAAAAATAACAAAAAATCTAAAAATGGATGAGTGGATCTCAGAACGTAATTTTTGCCTACCATGTCTCGTCTTAAGGATTGCCGTGGTGCTTAACCCTCTGAGACCTAGGGTCTTTTATTGCTGTTTTTGATACCTTTATATTTTAACCAATATTGCAGTCATTTCTGGTAGTACAGTGAAGTAACACATATCCCCAGATTCAGTATAGTTGAGGCTAATCAAGTGTGACACTCAAACCATATTTTTGGACTGTAGAATATAACATAACTATAATAAACAAACAAAAAAAATGGCCATTGAATTTCTTCAGTTTTATTAGCAAAACACAGCAAAAAGGCATGAAAGTAAAGTTTAAATTCAGTTATGATGTAGCCACTGGTGTTTGGCATCATAGGGAAGTGTATTGGACCTTATAAATCACTTCCCCACTAAACTATTTACAATATGGTGACCATTGTTCATACTCGTTTTTACATTCAAAATGTTCTACCACCCTGAAAAAGGACATCTTATGATCTAGAGGTCCCTAACTGTGTTCCTCTGTGTTTCTGTAAAGTATCTCACATAGGGGTTCTGACACTCCTTACACTGCCATGGAGTGTATTTATTGCACAGTTTGCACTTCCTGTGGCCTACTGGTGCCCTATCTGAATGTACAATGGCTGGAACAATGGCCACAGGAGTGTGCCCATATTGCCTCTCTGCTGTGGTGTTATCCAGTAGCACCCCACAAAGTTCAGTAGTGAGCAGCTCAACAAAGACCTGATGTGATATGTTGTTTTTGCACATACTACTTTGTGGAGGATGAATTAATTGGTGACAACAATGTCCAGAAAGTGGAAAGACGTTGGCGATTGGCGAGCATGAGCAGAGGTGCCTGCTGGTCTGTGCTGGGGGGGTGCTTGCTGATTTACAGGAGTTGCAGGCTTGGTTGCACTCTGTTCATGATCAACACTAATGACATTAAAATAAAAAAGTGTTACAACAAGAACAATAGTCATGGCAATTCAGTTACAACATTTGTAATGAAATTAAACTTCATGCAGAGTGCCTGAACACAGACCCACACACGTTTGTCAGGCAAGATTTGCATTTTACATCCTACCCCCATTCAACTTTCACACCCTACCCTCGACACCCCACAGCTATGCAACCATTCCCTCCCCCAAATTTACACAAAAAATAAAAGGCCATCGAATTTCATCATCTTCATCCGCTTTGTCCGGGGTCGGGTCGCGGAGGTAGCAGTTCCAGCAGGGCATCCCAAACTTCCCTTTCCCGGGCCACATTAACCAGCTCTGACTGGGGGATTCCAAGGCGTTCCCAGGCCAGTGTGGAGATATAATCCCTCCACCTGGTCCTAGGTCTGCCCCGCGGCCTCCGCCCAGCTGGACGTGCCTGGAACACCTCCCTAGGGAGGCGGCCAGGTGGCATCCTTACTAGATGCCCGAACCACCTCAACTGGCTCCTTTCTACGCAAAGAAGCAGCGGCTCTACTCCGAGTCCCTCACGAATGGCTGAACTTCTCACCCTATCCCTAAGGGAGATGCCAGCCACCCTCCGGAGGAAACTCATTTCCGCCGCTTGTATCCGCGATCTCGTTCTTTCGGTCATGACCCACCCTTCATGACCATAGGTGAGAGTAGGAACGAAGATAGACCGGTAGATTGAGAGCTTTTGCCCTCATGGATAGAACTATAAGAGAGGATGATACCCGGCCCGGAGGAAGCCCGGGGTCCCCTTCTGGAGCCAGGCCCAGGAGGAGGACCCGTCAGCGAGCGCCTGGTGGCCGGGCTTGCCACGGAGCCCGGCCGGGCATAGCCCGAAAAAGCAACGTGGACAACACCAACATCTCTCCTTCTCCAGCAAAAAAAAGCATGAAAGTAAAGTTTAAATTCAGTTATGATGTAGCCACTGGTGTTTGGCATCATAGGGAAGTGTATGGGACCTTATAAATCACTTTCCCACTGAACTATTTACAATATGGTGACCATTACTTGTTTTTACAGTCAAAATATTCTACCACCCTGAAAAAGGACATCTTGAGGTCTAGAGGTCCCTAACTGTGATACTTGGCCGTTTCTGTGAAGTATCTCATACAGGGGGTTCTGACACTCCTTACACTGCCATGGAGTGTATTTATTGCATAGTTTGCCCTTGCTGTGGCCTTTTGGTGTCCTATATGAATGTACAATGGCTGGAACAATGGCTACAGGAGTGTTGCTACAGGAGTACTGCCTCTCTGTGGGATGCAACTGGATAACACCACAACAAAGTTCAGCAGTGAGGATCTCAACAAAGACCTGATGTGACATGTTGTTTTTGCACATACCTCTTTGTGGAGGATGAATGAATTGGTGACAGCAATGTCCAGAAAGTTGAAAGACGTTTGCTCATGCTCCTGTCCTGTAGCCCAGCAATCGCCGAGGTACCTGCTGATTTACATGAAGGCTTTGCTGCACTCCGTTCATCAACACTAATAAAATAAAAAATAAAAATGTGTTACAACAATAACAACAATAATAGCAATGTGGTTACAACATTTGTAATGAAATTAAACTTCATGCAGAGTGCCTGAACACAGACCCACACACTTTTGTCAGGCAAGATTTGCATTTTACATCCTACCATTTTAGCCTTACTTTCACACCCTACCCTCGACACCCGACACCTATGCAACTATTCCCTCCCCCCACATTTACACTAGATACAAGTTACAATGTTGGTTATTACAAAACATCAATTGCATATGATAATTCAAACGAAATAATAAACATGTATAATTAGGAAAAGTGTAACAGATTGCCATGGCTTCTTCTCAATATCATGGTACCTTGTGATGATATTGAGTTGATAAAATGATGCCAGGTAAGAAGAGTGTGCTAGGGCTTGTGATTCTTGGCTGGAGCAGCTGTCTGGAAACAACGCGCTGTCCTCTCCCTCGTCGCTTTGAAATATCCTCTCAATAGCTTTTTATCGAGTGGGTGTCTTCTAGCCGTACTTGTTTGTAAAAGTAAAAAATACAGTTGTTGCGTTTCTTATCCACTGTATGATCCAATATGACATGGTTCCAATGGAAAGCGTTCATATTCATTTCATGTGGCCTATGTTGATTGTCGAATGGTTACCTTCTAATTCTTTGGAGTAAACACTCAGAACTTTAAATCACATGACCTATACTATTTAATGACGTCATGAAACCCCCGGAAAATAACAATAGATCAACAGATGCTATGGAAAGGAAAGGGGCAACGCAGTCTATGGATAGGCTATGTGCAAAGAATGTTCACTACTTTTGTAGATCTGTGGAAAAGTAAATGAACAATATACATCGACCAAAAATGGTCTTCAATTAAAGCTACAGGCCTCTCGTTTAAAATACAAAAAACGAATCGTCTCTAAACCCAATATTTTGTTTTTGTATGAAGGATTTGGTAAAGGATGACTGATGCGCCCGTCGGGAGTGAATGGAGTACTTTAAATTAAGTTCCTGAAGTCTCTGAACACATCATAGGACCGACATCTCTTTGTCAGCTCAGCAGTAAAATCAGGGTATTTGAAGATGTGGTAACCATTGAAAAGCAACTCTTTCTTTTCCCGAGCAAGGCTAAGGATCTTTACCTTGTCCTGAAAATGAAGAGGTTTTATCACAATGGGCCTCAAACTCAATCTGTCGGAAAGTAGGAGTGAGACAAGCCCCTTCTTTAGTCAGCAGATTGAGAAAGTTGTTTTGTCCCAGAGGCTGAGGAATCAAACCAGCCATAAATCCGAGCATGTCCCGGCCTTCTACAGATTCGGGTATTCTGACAAAGTGAAGATTTGAAGACCTACTCCGGTTCTCAAGGTCCTCAGCTTTATCCAGCAGGTTTGAGTTATCTTCCGCAAACTTTTTGACTAGTGGAGAGATCTTTCATGTTGTCCTCATTAGATCCGACACGCTGTTCCAACTCCGAAACATGTTCTCCGAGTGTAGATAAGGAGACCTCAATACGGTTCAAATTGCACAGAAAGGGATCCACTTTAGTGTCAAAGTATGACTTCATTTTAGTTTTAATCTGTTAGATGGCTTCGAAAAGAGTTTTAATCTGGATTTGATCCATTGTTTGATATGTTGAGAAAATGATTGTAAGATATTAAACTGTTCTTAGGTCAGACAGTTGAACGACTTTTAATTTAGAGTTAAATTACTAGATCAACGGCATAATTACGTGCCAATGTATACTTAAGCAACATTAAACTACTACAACATTTGGGAATACGAGTAGACCTTAGCTCAAGTCGGTTGACTCACTCACTCTGCGGCCGTCTTTGTCAATCTGTCAGACACAAACACACAAATGCTAGAAATGAGTACTTCATCAGAATGTTGGTTCAGGACTGTTTGATAGAGGGCTTGTCGTTGTGGTGATTGCACTGTTTGTTAGTATTGTTAGGGTTAGAGTGGGATAAAATAGCAAGAGCTGGACTACGGTTTCATTATGGAAGCTGAGGAATGAGGGCACTTTTCAGGGAGACTTGTATCAATAACAGCGAGCCAGCCACCCAAGTAACCTGGCAGGCAGGCTGGCATTGCAAAATCAGACACCTATCCCTTGGTATTAAGTGATTTCACTTCCTTGGAGGCCATTCAGAGTATTCTGACTCGTATTTATTTTAGAATAGCATATGATCCTTTGAGTTTTTCCTCACTTAGTTTTGACATTTTATTAGGTGGCCGGCTGGTGCAGGTCTACTCAAACACACTCAATGCAATGTCTCCTCATTACACCTGTTGGTGGCGCTATAGCATCAGTTCAAAGTTAAAAAGTATTCAACAAATCATGCCCTAATTGCCCATTTTGTTAACAGGTCTGAAACTTTCAGGACTTATCCATCCTTGACCAATTATGAAGTCCATCTCTGTTTTTTTCCCCTAAACTGGTGGTCTACCCAAAGTGTATAAGTCCAAAACCATAAATCCAAATCATACCAAATTTTCAGGATAGCATCTTCAGACTCTCAGCATAAACCATCCAAAAATACCTTGTTGATATCATGCCAGGCCCCAGTACGACAGAACGGCCCCCCACAACATTACGTTCACTCCAGACCGCCAGGCCCCAGTACGACAGAACGGCCCCCACAACATTACATTCATGCCAGGCCCCAGTACGACAGAACGGCCCCTACAACATTACATTCACGCCAGGCCCCAGTACGACAGAACGGCCCCCACAACATTAGATCATGCCAGGCCGCCAGGCCGCAACTGGTCATTTTGGTTTGGGCAGATGCCAGAACTGCCGGTCCAATTCTTGACTGTTCTGGGCCGGTCTGCTTTGTTTTTTAATATAACGTCAACAATGATTCAATAATAATTTGCATTCAATAACTTTTACTAAATGCGCAACAATGAAAGTTAAGGATATTTATAGGCCTATATTTTTTTTGGTAGTGGGCCGGCCAAGGCAGTAAACGTCATAACCAAATTTTTATCCCAGACCGGCCCTGACTCACGCTACACATCAAGTTTAATTGAAAAATCTGTATGCATTCAGGACAAATTTGCGCCTGAAGTGAAACACCACACAGAAAGGACCTTTGGTCAGCTGGTATTTGAACTCAGGACCTTTTTGCTTTGAGGCAACAGTACTAACCATTGAGCCACCGCACTGCCAACGAAGTTGTTTGGATTCAAACTATCCAAAATAACTAGAAACCGAGATGACTGGTCGCATAGGTGCAAGAGCCAATTTTTAGACCAAATAAATGGTGGGTGGTATAAAGGAGCACAGATATATGACTTATTAAAAAATATATATTTTCTAGTTTAGCGCCTCCATATGGCCTATTGGAACATAACTCAGCATATGTCCTAGTCTTACCTATGAGGTTTGGTGACAATTGTCCATTCTGCTGTCGAGATATGCCTTTACTTATGAAGCAAAAGCCGGAGGAAGTTGTCGGGATATGACGTCTGCTGTGTTTGGAAATGTCCATTTTTTTTAAAACTGTGTGTGTGTGTGTGTGTATATATAGCCAGGACAAACGCAACAGCTACAGTTGTCGACGGCAGCTATATTCACGCAGCAGTGAAGAAAACCGCGCTGTGTACCGTTTTGAAACTGTTTAAATCAACACAAATATAAAGTTTTTGTTGATTTGAGTCTTAAGTCATTCCTGAGTAATACTTAGTTTCACAAAATAGAAGTGTTTATATCTATTGATCTCTTGCCAATTTGCAGTTAGCTTCCAAAGAGCGTATATTTTGTTACACGAAAAAATCCTCAACTTTGAGCAGTTAAATAAAAAAAGACTTGTTTATTTAATATCAAACGATTGGCTGACTGGTTTAAGAATATATTCATAAATCACTGATAATTCCAGCTTTCCATGGTTCTACTATTAATAACATAATTTTGTCATTTCGAAACTCTCCTTTGGTGGTAGCCGATGCAAAGCTTTGTTGCAATGCTCTGTTTTCTTTCTCAAACGGGCACGAAATAGTCTAGCGCTCCTTGTCTTCAAGGTAAATCATCTCGGTGTTCCCATCAATTTTGAAAGTTAAACTTTGATTCATTTTTAAGTAAACCCCTGTCCGGACATGACCTTACGGGGACTGAGCAATCAGTAAACAAATATATATATTTAAAATACGTGTTATATACTTTACTTGAATCGCTACTAGCTTTAATCAAAAAGTTCCACCGTGGCCTTTCAACTCTGACTAGACCAAGGCCTCTGGTAAATATTCGCCAAAAAAAAAAAAAATCGATCGAAGGTAAAAAAAGATCTGCCCCCTCAAAATGCACCATGCCTTAACTTGTTCAGGACCCCGAGGACAGCGGTAAGTCGTGGCAGTAGCTTCCTATCAAGTTTGTTTTGGTTTCGTGTTCAGTCGCGTTGGTTGAAATCCATAAAGCGAAACATATTTTAATTGTTCCAGTTATGTCAGTCATTTTGGCTACTATTACCTAACACTTTAAATGGAAACTTTGGCCATGTTGATTGTGAATGTAAGTGATATACATTGGTAACGTTATCAATACCAAGCTAACGTTAACAGCCGGGATCTAGTAAAAATGTTGCAGCAGGCTCGTTTTAATTATCAGGGCAAGGCTATTAATATTGCGGATTTCAGACACTTTCTATTAAAATACTTTTAATATATGATTTAGAACTTTAACATGCATCATACGAGTTTTGGGTAGCCTATAAATTGCCGTGAGAAAAGCTGGACCGTTCCGTTCATTTTTTGTTTTCCTCTGTCCACCGAAGCATTGGTTTCCTTAAAGATTGCGTTGAGTGGCATGTCCAGTATTTGTGACCAAGGATGCGTGCCTGAAAAATCAGTGCATTAAGAAAACAAGAAAACCTATTTATTAGTCAAATGGTTTATTGCCTTAAGGTTTGCAGAGCAGACTGCAGAAATTAGCAGATCGGCTACTCGTAGGCAGCTAAAAATACAAGATCAATACAAAACAAGATCATCATCGTCATTATGAATGAAATATAGGCTATAATATAGGGGTTTATACTTTGTTGAAGCACCTTTGGCAGCAATTACAGCCTCAAGTCTTCTTGAGTATGATGCTACAAGCTTGGCACACCTATTTTGGGGCAGTTTCTCCCATTCTTCTTTGCAGATCGTCTCAAGCTCCATCAGGTTGGATGGGGAACGTCGGTGCACAGCCATTTTCAGATCTCTCCAAAGACGTTCAATCGGCTTCAAGTCTGGGCTCTGGCTGGGCCACTCAAGGACATTCACAGACTTGTCCCCAAGCCACTCCTTTGTTATCTCGGCTGTGTGCTTAGGGTCGTTGCCCTGTTGGAAGTTCAACCTTCGCCCCAGTCTGAGGTCCAGAGCGCTCTGGAGCATATTTTCATCAAGGATCGCTCAGTACATTGCTGCATTCATCTTTCCCTTGATCCGGACGAGTCTCCCAGTTCCTGCCGCTGAAAAACACCCCCACAGCATGATGCTGCCACCACCATGCTTCACTGTAGGGATGGTATTGGCCAGGTGATGAGCAGTGCCTGGTTTCCTCCAGACATGACGCCTGGCTTCCTCCAGACATGACGCCTGGCATTCAGGCCAAAGAGTTCAATCTTGGTTTCATCAGACCAGATAATTTTGTTTCTCATGGTCTGAGAGTCCTTTAGGTGCCTTTTGGCAAACTCCATGCGGGCTGTCATGTGCCTTTACTGAGGAGTGGCTTCCGTCTGGCCACTCTACCATAAAGGCTTGATTGGTGGAGTGCTGCAGAGATGGTTGTCCTTCTGGAAGGTTCTCCCATCTCCAAAGAGGAACACTGGAGCTCTGTCAGAGTGACCATCGGGTTCTTGGTCACCTCCCTGACCAAGGCCCTTCTCCCCCGATCTCTCAGTTTGGCCGGGCGGCCAGCTCTAGGAAGAGTCCTGGTTGTTCCAAAGTCTTACATTTGCAAATGATGGAGACCACTGTGCTCGTTGGGACCTTCAATGCTGCAGACATTTTTTTGTACTCTTCCCCAGATCTGTGCCTCGATACAATCCTGTCTCGGAGGTCTACAGACAATTCCTTGGAATTCATAACTTGGTTTGTGCTCTGACATGCAATGTCAACTGTAGGACCTTATATAAACAGGTGTGTGCCTTTCCAAATCATGTCCAATCAATTGAATTTACCACAGGTGGACTCCAATCAAGTTGTAGAAACATCTCAAGGATGATCAGTGGAAACGGGATGCACCTGAGCTAAATTTTGAGTGTCACAGCTAAGGGTGTGAATAGTTATGTACATGTGATATTACATTTTTCTATTTTTAATACATTTGAGAACATTTTTTTATTTAATCCATTTTGGAATTATGCTGTAACATAATAAAATGTGGAAAAAGTGAAGGGGTATGAATACTTTCCGGAGGCACTGTATGTGTGTATGTATGTAAAATTATAAATAATAATAATAAATATAAATAACATACATTTCTTTAACTGCTGGAAGATACTCTGAAATGCTCTGACTGTTGCCGCTTTGCACAAGTAAAAAAAAAAAAAAGAGCACTGTCTGATATTTTTCCGCAAGTGCTGGTGGTGCATATAGTTTGGTAACAGATTATGTTGTGAATTTCGCACATCATCTTGAGGATACTGAAGGTGGTGTGGGTTGGTGGGTGTACAACCTCCTCCATTTGCTGAGAGTTCTATGCCCATTCCAACCAAATGTGTCTTTTTCTTCTTTTTCTTTCCTTTTTTGTTTCTTTATGCTATTTTTAAATGTGGTGTTTTGTTTTTGTCTCTTTTAATGTTCTTTTTTTCTGTCATTCTTTTTACATGCCGGCCACAGTATCACTGCTTGCAGTTATATTTTACCAAATGTTTGTGTGCTATTCTATTTCTTACATTGTTAAAATTTGCTATTTTATTTAACCCTAGTGTGATGTTAACCCTCTTCATCCGCCCTTTCTTACCATATTTCTCTCTCTTCTCTCCCTGGTCTCCAACAGATGTTTCTGACTGTGTACCTCAGTAATAATGACCAACATTTTACGGAGGTGCCCGTTACGCCGGAAACGCTGTGTCGAGATGTGGTGGAGCTGTGTAAGGAGCCAGGAGAGACGGACTGCCACCTGACCGAGATGTGGCGTGGCTCAGGTGAGCTCCCTCAGGGATTAACTAGGAGAGTAAAGAAGTGATATGCAAGCTTCCAGTTGTCTTTAACTAGTCTAATTGAACGGTGCAAACCCAGATTATTCTTATCAGCACTACAGTTTCAGTCACTCAGCTAGTGCTGTCCTGGTGCTCCGTTCATTCCTGGTCATGTCATACTGGAGTAAAATGTTTCTTAAATTTTTTTGGCATTCATGATGTAATTTATTTATGCAGGGTTGACTGACTGAGACAAAGTTTATTTTACAGCAGTGCCCTGTTTAGAGGGCAGGGAATGAAAAATGAATTAAAACAAAACAAAAATAAATTTTTAACTTTCATTTTCAAATTTCAATAAACAAATAATAAAACAGCGTTACAATCCAATACACAGTATAATTTGTCCCATACAAAACCCCACAGCAGTCAGTACCCGAAAAATCTTTCAAAATCAGTTCTGTGAACTTTGGACTCGTTGGATTTGCAACCTTGTGATATGGATAAGATTAACTGTTAGACGAGGTCCCTTTGGCCTCTGGACTGCTCCGGAGTAGAGGCGGCAGGCAACATTGTGTTGTTGAGGAGGAGGGCGTTGCTACCAGCTTTGGTGGAGGTCATGCTGTTTCTGTCAAGTGAGAGGCGAGTTCCCCTCACCAGCAGCATTGTGCTCCAAACAATGCACCGCTGTCTCCACTTGACTTAACAAGTGTGCCCTCATATTCTGACCAAAACTATTACTGACTTTGCATCTAACAAGGTCACGCCAGGGAGTCCAGTTGAAATGAATAATGTTAAATATATGAAAATCTAATAACTGTGCTTAGTCTGCCTGCTAGTTATAACGTTCTCCCTTCCTTATGATTACTGCAGAAACACTTGTAACATGTAGTAGGTGCTGACATTGACCTATACAAATCTTTGAAGTGCCAGTGGTTAGCCTTTTTCAATGTACTCCTTTGACAGTTTTTAAAATGCCTGCTGGATCAAGAAATGTATGTGGAGGTAGAAAAATCCATGCCTGCAGTAGTAACACATTTTTTACCCACGTGGGTTAATGTCTGTCCGCTTTCCGATGTAACCTAGTTATTGAAAGACCTCAGAAGTAGGCCTATTTATTTTCTATTGAAACTATATGTCTAATATTTGGTCTAATAGGATTTGCAGTATAAGTATTGTACATTCATTCTATATTGTCTGACACATTATGGTTATTTCTCAGAGCGTCCAGTAAATGAAGGGGAGAGAATGCTTGAGGTTCTGCAGCACTGGGGACAGCACAGAGCAGAGGTGCGCTTCTTCCTCCGCCATGACAGGGTGCCCAGTAGAGAGTCTGGTGAGTGTTTCCTCAGTCTGCACTCCAAAAACACATGCACACTCACTCTGCTTACTCACTCACAAACTCACTAAGACAGCCCAAGACAAAAACACACACATACCAGGTTTTTAACCTAGATGTTTATATTGTTCAGGGTTGTTTTGGGTAGTTTAGAGACACAACCTTCCCCTTCCAACTCCAAAATAAAAATATACATACATACATACATACATATACACATATATACACACATACACACACTTCCTCTGGTAGTTCATCGTGTCCGATGACCTCTCCAGGTGCTTGTTATGGGTTCTTTGGTGACTGTGAAGTCCGATGCAAGATGCGCGCTGTCTGCCGCAGTGTTAAGTCAGTTGCAGCCATGGGTAAAGGTCTTCTACCCTTCTTTGCCAAGTACTTTGCTGCCCGTTTTTTCTCGCCCATCGGCACTCCTTGGCACATTCTGCGCCATTTGGTCCAGTCAGAGGCCTTTTCCTCCAGTGAGCCAGGGTCTGTTCCACACTTTTGAGGGAGATCTTCAGTTGGTCTTCAAAACGTTTTTTCTGACCGCCAGCAGATCAGCGACCCAGTCTCAGTTGGGAGGCGCTCCTCTGAAACTCTGATGGTGTGGCCAATCCATCTGAGCTGGTGGTATATGATTGTTTTTTCTATGCTTTTGCTATTGGTCCGTTTTAGGAGCTCAAGGTGTGGAACATGATCCTGCCAGGTCACTTTCAATATACACTGAAGGTATTTTACATGAAATGACTCCAGCTGTTTGAGATGGCGGCTATACAATGTCCATGTCCCACACGCATACAGGAGTGTGGACAGACACACTGCCTGATACACTGCGACCTTGGTGGAGAGATTCAAGTTGTTGTTACAAAACACCCGATTTCTAAGTCGTCGCCTAAAGATGAGGCCTGTTTAATCCGGTTCTGAACATCCAGATCCACGCAGCAATCTTCAGAGAGGGTGCTCCCAAGGTATTTGAAATGCGATACACGAGCCAGCGGAGAGTCCGAGATGGAGAATACAGGATGTTTGTACGGTGAGCCAGAAGACCGCTGGAGGAGGACTTCCTTTTTGAGAATGTTAACAGACTGGCCCATTCGGCTATATGCTCTCAAGTGCTGTAAGAGTCGCTTGCAGAGCTGCTGGGGTATGCGCCACAATAGCGCAGTCATAAGCTTACTGTAGCTCAAGTATGTGTGCAGTTCTGAGCTTTGTGATCGCATGGAATCTTCTAATATCAAAGAGGTTCCTGAACAGCCGGTAGTCAAGGGAAACCCCGCTCTCTGCCTCTATGTCCCTATACAGGAGCGATGTGACACAGCAGGAAGAAGTTAAACAGCACTGGTGCTAGCTCACAGCCTTGCCTCACTCCAGTTACTACAATAAATGTATCTGACTATTGTCCACCAACAGTCACCTTGGCCTTCATTCCCAGGTGGAATTGCTGCAAGATGTTCTCAAACTTCCTGGGGCAGCCACAATGCAGGAGGACTCTCCAAAGGAGGTCATGATGTACGGTGTTGAACGCTTTGGAAAGGTCCACAAAGGCCATGAACAGATCTTGTTCTTGTTCACAGCATTTTTCTTGCAGCTGGCATGCAGGGAAGATCATGTCCACGGTGATTCTGCTCTTTCTGAAGTCACACTGCGATTCAGGGAGATCCTCAGTGATTATGTAAATTAGTCTGCGTAACATGATCTTTGCCAGCAGCCGCAAGAAGTGATATTCCCCTGCTATTTCTGCAGACAGACCTGTCACCTTTGTTTTTATATATGGTGATGTTCGCATCCCTCCACTGGTGTGGGATACACTCTTGCCTCCATACATCGGCAATAAACGGGTAAACTGTTCAAGTGCAAAAATAGACTCCTTGCTGAAGTATCTCAGAATGGATTGAGTCAGGGCCAGGGCTCTTGTTGTTTTTCAGTGCCCTAATGGTAGAGCAGACTTCATTAAATGATGGTATGGCATTGAGTCTGAATAGTAGGTAAGATGGGGAGCTCATCGAGGACCGATATATCCACCGAATTGTTCTAATTGAGAAGTGTTTGAAAGTATTCACCCCATCTCTGGATGATTTTAATCTGGTCCGTAATGAGGATAGATCCATAAGCACCTCTAAGCGGCTGTAGAGGGCAGCTTTTTGACCCATGGATGTTCTTTATGGTATCATAGAAGTTTTGTATATCGCATTTGTCTGCATGTGATTGAATTTCTTTGGCTTTAGTGATCCACCATTCATTTTTCAGCTTTGTTTAGACCGCACACTTGAACCATTTTGCTTGTTAGCGAACATTCTACTAGATAGTGGTTAATTAGCTTCCATAGATTCAACAAAGCAGAACAAGAGAAATATGTTTACAATTGTATGATCAGCCTACAATGTTAACCACGTACATTTTGGGGCACTTTACATAGTTCATCAGATTTGTAGGGGAATTATTAGATTATTACAAAAAAGGAACGGAGCTCAAGTTTCTACTCATCAACCTATTCCATTTTCAGAAAGGTGTTTCATGTCCTTACCCCGGACACAGTCCACCTTGTATCCGTCCTAGCTGTTAGAAAAAGCAGGCACAGGAAGCAAAAAACATAATTTACACGACTGCATCCAGCTAGCCAAACCTTCTTCTTGTACCAACTATGTGAGAAGCCTTGCGTGCACTTTTCTTTACTGTTCTGGCCAGCTATTTGAATTGCTATTTGGTTTATCTGGTCCAAGCTCTTTCACTCTTATTTTCTCCACCAAAGTTCTCCTTTCGAAAGGGTTTTGATGAAGAGATAAAATCCAGTTAGCAGGTGACCGACATCCTGGGTCTTGCATCGCTGCTGAATCTATTGAAAAAATCAGATCTATTTTATGAGAAAATTTGAAATTAAGAAACTGAATTTATGTCCCCAACTTTCTTGTCAGTAACAAAACACAATTCGATTTTGTCTGCACACCAAGCCTGATATTAGCTACACCCCTAAAATTTTAACCAGGAAGTGAGACTGCAACCTTTTTGTTTAGTTGGGCATATATTGAAGAGTTTTGTTTCATTTTATTGAAGTAAATGTCCTCTAAAAGCTGGAAATCAGTGTGTTTTTTAAAATTGTCATTACCAAACATATAATTTCTCAAGTGAAGTTAACAATTTCGCTTAAAATAGCTACATATGTTGATTTATTAATTTATATCACTCCAAGTTTCTATTTGCTAGCCATGTGCATGCCGAAACAGTCACTACCAAAAAATATTATACCGTGGACTGGGACAAAAAAAATCGACCCTGGCATTTTGGCCCAGACCGGCCGACCACAATCAGTCACACACACCACACAACCCATCTCCAACTCCCCTGAATATGTATAGCAGCCATGCCACTCCATATAAATACTAAAGCCATGTAATGAGCAAGAGGGAATGAAGGAGGAAAAAGAGAGAGTAGATATGACACGTACCTTCAAAAAAGTGGCGTTGCAAAAATTGTACCCCCCTGTGATGAATTCACTGTGATGAATTCTAAGAAACGTGAGGGCATCCTGTGTATGTGTTTGTGTGAGACCTTTTGACTTTTAAAGGTTGTTTATTGTATCATGAATACAATAAACAGATGTATTAAAAAAACACCACCTAAAAACCAACCATTTTTACTAAAATAACAAACATGCATTGCTCTCTTGCAGAAACCAAAAAACAAAAAAGCACATCAACCCTGATCAAATGACAAACCAACGTCATCTGGTTCTGGCTTTGGCTTTGATGCCAGCTGAACCTGGCTCAACAAGACATGAGACAAAAATAATAATAAAACATAAGGGCTGTATTTTACCTCCATCCTCAAAAATTACTGTAGTTACACTGACACACACACACACACACACACACACACACTCACACTGACCACTGACTATCAGATGTATTTTTTACATTAGTAGATTAAAATTGACAGAGGAAATAACTTTAAAATATTATGAATATATAGGGCAAGGACACCGGAGGGACCCCATTCCAACAATATGGAAGTACCACAACAAGTGTCTTTGGCTTCTTTTTTTATAAAAAATATGAAATTGGTTACATTTTGTAATTCAATAACAATCTAATGTATTAGATTAATTATAGTATTAATTAGTATTAACGTAATCATAGTCCGAAATCACACACACAACACTTCATACAAAAAACTGTTTTCTACTTATGTCCCCAATAACGTTTAAATAATACATGACATTGGAAGACTACCATGTGAATGATATGTGTGTACAGTATATTAGAGGTGTGCATCTTCACTGGTCTCACGATTCGATTAAGATTCACCTGCCAACGATTCTCGATGTATCTTGATGCAGCCTCAATTTTCTATATTACTACAGGTGGCTAGTTTTTCATCATATAGTAGTAGCAGCCAGTCAGATGTGTTTCACCTACAACACATTCAACCACTGCTGTTACGAAATTGTTGTCAAAAGCAAAGTTATGTTTTGATTTAGCGAACGCTAGCCATCACAATTTGGATGTGGTGTTAACGTTATTCCCATGGAGTCTAACGTTAGCGAGCGTACTTATAAAGCATTATTAAATTCAATTTGTATAACGTTACTGACGTTAGGGTTCTGGGACTACTCGTAAACTACTAATGTTTTCATTTTGCAGACGATTCCATCATAATTTGCGCTCCTCAGTCAAAGTTCCATTGTTCAATAGGCTGTCACAAGTCACGACGTAATTAAACAATTTGTTTTTGGACTTGAAATGGAACACAAGTCAACCCATGTAGACGTTAAGCAAAAATGTAGGCTAGCTATGTTACTTCCAAATGTAGTTAAACGGAACGTTACAGTAGCCAAATTATGTCACTTGAGAAGGGGGAAAATGCCGAGCTCTCTAGCAACAGCAGCTGTTACAGAATTAATGTTAGCCTAAGGTTCTCAAAACAATACACTTTAGTAATACATGAACAGCAGGCTATACAAAAGGGTTATCTGTAAACGTCGTTGACATTTCCCTTCCCACCCCCACCTAAATAAGATGTTAATGTGTTTGGTTTAGCAGTCACTCAACTAAATCGTGCAACAGTCTGATGTTGCACACCCGCAGCAATAAAAAAGCAGACAAGGAGGACAACCTGGACAGGAATGCGATTTGTGAGCTTGTGGTAGTAGTCAGCGCGACATTGTTTACATTAACTAATCTTATAATCACATTATGAAAGTACAAAGCAGTATATTACATTACTAGTAGCCTACTGTTAGTAGTTTGAAAATTGGCCGGCAATAAACTGGAACTAGAAATGCATTTCCAGGAGAAAATGCGGATGTGATTGTATTTCCACCATCGGTGACCAAACAGTGCGGGTGGCCAGCCCCCTAAAATAATCGCTGCAGCACTACTACGTCCTTGTGTGTTGATGGACAGCGCTCAACTGAACACAAGTGTAAATGCACACTCAGGGTTGGGGACAGTTGCAACATCTGACTTCTTCCATTCATATAAATTTGTGAACTATGTCATATGTAATCGTCTTTAAATTGTATGGGTAATTAGAAGACGGATATAAGTTAAATGAGAAATGAAAAGTGTTGCAACCCTCCCCAGTCTCCCCTACGTTCTGTTAGCTCAACCTTTGTTTTAAGACTTCTGGCGATCGTATCACAAGTGAACAGCGCTGCAGACATTACATCAGCAGTAGTCCACTGTCTTAAGTGTTAATGCTTGTTCAATACTGATTGTTTTACAATTTAAATACATTTTAAATAATCTTAATGAAACTGTGCTGTCGCCTGATTAAATAGCCTATGCGCTATCCAGTCTGTCTATTTTGACACTATTGTTGGATTTGGTCGTTTCAATCATGCTACGGTAACAAATAAAGGAGTTGGTTTTAAAGTAAGCAATTATTTATGGAGCCTTTCATTTGAGGGTGTAATTGTTAGCTACGCACACTTCAGCTAGCTAACGTCCACTTAAATAGAATTCACATGCTGCAGTATAACCACGGCATAATAATGTCTTAGCCTAACTGTTAAACAGAGGTAAGAGTTAACTCCCAGTAGGTCTGGCTAAGCACGGTAGTGAGATGTCCTAACCTAATGCTCTTTTGCAGCACCCGTAAGCTATGATTTATGGTGCCTTAACTTACGACTAGCTAAAGGTATACTCCATGGAAATAACGTTAACATCCAAATTGTGAAGGTTAAAAAAAAAGAGGCCGCTGCTGTTGAATGCATTATGGAAACACTTGATACGTGTTCTCAGCCACTATCCAATTCAAGTCACCACAAATCTTTAACCACAATTTTTTACGTTAAACAAATACTACTCAACTCACATTCTGTATGCAGTGTCTTACAATGTGGGTTTTTTGGCCCAAGTGCTGGTGGAATCTGGTGAGTTAAAATAACCTTGCTTGATGTATAGCTATGGAGAGCTCCATGGTACACTCGGGCGACGTAAAAAGCTTTATGAAAAACGTATTCTGCCTTAGCTCTATCTCTCCCCTTGTTATTTTTTTTGCGTTAATCTCTGAATCTAGCTCTGTGCAAAGCCATTTGACTACAAAGTTAGGAAGCCTCCGTGGCCTTTAAGATACTGCAGCTAAATTACACTATAAAGTTATTCACACCGTAACCGTATCGTAACGAGACTAATCATTGTGTGGCTAGTTAGCTACTATGGCAAACTATAATCTACATGCATTTATGTCATTATTCATTAGGATATTAGTGATGTCATGAGAACCGATACTTCAGCACCAAGTCGATGCCAAAAATTTAAAAACATGACGGTACTCGTTTCCTACAGTACCGAAGGTACCGGCTGCAGTTATGTAAGCAAACAAACACCAGCAAAAAGACGTCGCTTTGGTTGTTCATTCACGGGCGCTGTGTAGCCCCTTTTTTTCAAGCTAATTTCTCCAAGGCTAAAAGAAGCCCGAGTAAACACCTATAATGTTTTGTCGCAATCCTTAAGGTGTTTGGCTCAGTCCATAGGCCTAATGGTTTTGCCTCCCCTGCTGTAAGCTACCACTAACTCAAAAAATCTGAAACGTACAAGTAGGCCTATAGATAGGCAATCGCAGCCTCGGCCAAAAAGAAACAAAACAAACAGGAAATACTTCAAGAGAAAGCGAACTTTTCCTGTGAATTAGCTGTAGTAGTTTACACCCGAGTGCAGCAGGGGAACATTTGACTCTCCTTGTGATCTCGCTTAAACGTGTTATAAAATGTGCGCGTAAGTTTCTTCTTATAATTACAGTGCATCCTTAAAGTATTCATACCCCTTCACTTTTTCCACATTTTATTATGTTACAGCCTAATTCCAAAATGGATTCCAAAAAAAAAAATTTTCAACATTCTACATACAATACTGCATGATGACAAAGTGAAAAAAGGTTTTTAGAAATTTTTGCAAATGTAGTAAAAATAAAAAAATTAAATATCACATGTACATAAGTATTCACACCCTTTGCTGTGACACTCAAAATTGAGCTCAGGGCCATCCCGTTTCCACTGATCATCCTTGAGAGGTTTCTACAACTTGATTGGAGTCCTCCTGTGGTAAATTCAATTGATTAGACATGATTTGGAAAGGCACACACCTGTTTATATAAGGTCCCACAGTTGACAGTGCATGTCAGAGCACAAACCAAGTTATGAAGTCCAAGGAATTGTCTGTAGACCTCCGAGACAGGAATGTATCGAGGCACAGATCTGGGGACAGGTACAAAAAAATGTCTGCAGCATTGAAGGTCCCAACGAGCACAGTGGTCTCCATCATTCGCAAATGGAAGAAGTTTGGAACCACCAGGACTCTTCCTAGAGCTGGCCACCCGGCCAAACTGAGCAACCGGGGGAGAAGGGCCTTGGTCAGGGAGGTGACCAAGAACCCGATGGTCACTCTGACAGAGCTCCAGTGTTCCTCTGTGGAGATGGGAGAAGCTTCCAGAAGGACCAGCATCTCTGCAGCCCTCCACCAATCAGACGATCTGCAAAGAAGAATTGGAGAAACTGCCCCAAAATAGGTGTGGCAAGCTTGTAGCATCATCCTCAAGAAGACTTGAGGCTGTAATTGCTGCCAAAGGTGCTTCAACAAAGTATTGAGTAAAGGGTGTGAATACTTATGTACATGTGATATTTTATTTTTTTATTTTTAATATATTTGCTAAAAATTCTAAAAAACTTTTTTTACTTTGTCATTATGCGGTATTGTGTGTAGAATGTTGAGGAATTTTTTTTATTTAATCCATTTTGGAATTAGGCTGTAACATAATAAAATGTGGAAAAAGTGAAGGGGTATGAATACTTTCCGGATGCACTGTATATAAATAGGCCTCATTTTTGTAATGTTAATAGTTGTTTAATTTAAATATGCCTGGTATTACTTTCCCGTCACCCGTCCTCCAGACTTTAGCTGGGAGAACTTCGGAATAATTCGCCAATTTAACAGCGCCAGTCTAGTCTACGTTGGTGATTTATTTCCTTCTAGGTTAACATGCAGCAATGAAACAGGCGGACTAGCGAAATTCAATGGAACAGTTGCTTTTATATTTCATTCACTCGTTTGCAAGAACCCACCACATTAGGTGAAAACAAAAGTAAACATACATACACCCCGACGCTCCCACCATGCCACATCTTAAAGTAACAGGCGTAATCTTTTTGACCCCATATCTCTAAAGGTCTATTTATTATTTCCATATGTTTTTCATGTCTTGGCCGGGTACTGCAATTGAAAGGCTAAGCCATCATTAAAAGATTATTGTTTGAAATTAAGAACAATATTACTTGTTTTGAAATAATTTAATTGGCACTGTTCTTTTTTTACAATGTTTGTAATTGTTTCTTTTTCATTTAGCTTGAAGGCTACATGCCACTGTTGTTTTTTGTAATGTTTTAAAAAAGTATTGTATGTCGAAGTATATGGGGATTTAATTGATTGTTTAGTTTTTTTACCATGGTATCGAATTTAGTATCGAGAATCGTGTCATTTCACTGGTATTGGTATCAACTACTAAATTTCTGGTATTGTGACAACCGTAGTAAACACGCATTATATATCTTGCTCCAGATAGGATTATATCTAACAAGACTGAACGATGAGCGCTACAACCGAACAGATGGAACATGTACTGTGCTTTCTATTCATTTCAATGCATGGGTGCAAAACACGATTAAAAATAAGAAAATAACATGTGAACCGATCAATTCGCTACATGCACATAGACTGTCTCTTGTCTTAAGCTTGCAAGCTGACACAGCTTAGCATATGACGTTCCATAATGCCAAAATTATATCTAGTGTTGCCTTTGTTCAGTCCCTTTGTCGTCTTTTAAGAATTGTTAGTTCACTACACAGCGTTGACAGTCATTGCGGCATGCGTTGTGGTTTGAATTGATGGGGAAGCGTCTATCCATGGCTAGGTGCTAATGCTAACTAGAAACTAGCTAACTCGCTATGGAATAATTAGCAGTATGGTGACGTCGTTACATATACTCATTACATATACAGGCACATTCGTGCAGATGTCCTGAACTGTTGGCGCTATGTTTTTGTTGTTTATGAGTTAGCTATCCCACTTCTGATGCCATGTTTACATGTCAAATAACGAGATGGAGTCATTCATTGATGAAGTTTACAACTGGTGTTCGGCGTAGCCAAGACAGTCCGTAAACCCTCTCCCCAGTCATTTCAATGGGGCCAAAAAACGATTAAAAATAATACAAAAAAATATAACTCTTGAACCGATCACTTAGCTGTATGTAAGCGGTAAGCGTAATAGACTGCAATACCCAAGACATGTGGGCACTGGAATGGAATCGATTGGGGCGTAATTAAGGCGCCAAAAAAAAGCAGTAATAATAATGACTTTGCGATAACAAGGTGTGTGCGTCATATGATGCATCACATAATAAACATATGCGCACATATATAACACGTCCAAGCAAGATCACAAGGAGAGTCTGTTCCCCTGCTGCGTTAGGGTGTAAACTACTACTGCTAACTCCCAGGAAAAATTTGCTTTCTCTTGAAGTATACAGGGTAGGACCTACAATAATTCAAGAGAAAGCGAACTTTTACTGGTTTTGGTTCTTTTTCGCTTGTTTAGTCTACAATACCAGCAAATAACTTTGGTGTTTTGGCAGGGTTTGTAGCTGAACTTGCCATTCAAAAATACCTTTTTTTATCCATTGTTTGCTGGTTGCCGTTCGATTTACAACTGCGTTGCATAAACAATTTGTGGTGTTAAAACAAATTTGTTAACTTTGACAGCCTATATTTTTTTAATATATATATATATAAATTTGCCTAGAGATGTAACGGTAAATGGTTTCACTGTAAACCACGATAAAAGCTCCCAACGGTTAGTATTACCATTTGAATTATCATTAAAACCATCTCGAGTTGATTCCCCCTGTTTGAAAAACTCACGGAAATAGATCGCATCAACCAAAGTTTGCCAGACACAGACGCAGCATGCAACGTAGGTTTGTTTTGCTTCAATGAAAACAAGGCAGAGGCAGTGACAGCACTCGGGAGATTTTTCAGCTTTCTTAGACCTTCACATAAGAAATTTGCGCTACGTTTGTTGGGAGTTAGGGTGCAAACACCATGGTGCAAAGCGCAGCGCAGATATAGTTAACCAACATGATGGAATTTACCGTTTTTAGCCCCAGCTAAAAGCATTTAGCCCCAGTCACTGTTTGCCTGGCATAGCAACGTATATAAACAGCTATGTTTATTAAACCTTATTTTAACCAAGAGAAACACATTGTGAAAAAAAATGGGGCTTGTTTAGTTTTTTATAAAATTGCTGACGGAAACTTGATTGACAATGGTATCCCTGTCTGCAGAACAAGCAGACAGAAAAATCGCTGCGAAAGGGGGCAATGTTCGTGACTACCACCCACAACTTTTTAGCGTATGCAAGGCATAAGTAAACTTGTAGCTCTGTCTAGGTCAGGCAGTAATTTTTTGGCCCAAACTCGTGTGTGTGTGTGTGTGTGTGTGTGTGTGTGTGTGAATACAACAGTAGTTATTTCCTACGACTTAAACTGGATAAAGTAAATATACAGACATGTTTACATTTCAAACTGAAGTGAACAAAGATGCATACATCGTGGATGTTAGGCCAGCATCACCTTCTTTATTTATGAAGAAGAGCAGACATGCAATCAGTGCTGTTCCATATGTATGCAAACAAAAAGTGCATATTACTGCTAATTTTATTCATGCTTTTCAATGTAAAAATGTTGTGTGTATCAGTACGTTTTGAGCGTTTTCAGCACATTTTAACGATACTGCGATATTGATAACCATGATCAATTTGGTCACTATAATCGTGATATGAAGTTTTCATACCGTTTACATCTCTAGTTTCGCCCATAGAGATTTCTATTTCTATGGTTTTTCGCGAGTGAGTGACGAATCAAACGTGTGCCTTCTAGATTCGAAGGCCAAGAGAATCTATCCAGACCTCCAGTTGAGTTTTAAAGAACGAGATTTGGAGGGATGGCAACGCAAGACTAGGATTAGTGAAGCCAGATTACGAAAATAAATCCTGGGTACATTGAACTTGCTACAGTCATTCAAATCTGTTAGCAAACCTTATTTAGACTAGTTAATAAGTGGCGGTCTCAGTGGATGAGTGTCTCAGACCAGTAATTCTCGTCTTAAGATCATTACTCTGATTTCTTAGGAATATAGAAATAGGTTTTTGTTCCTGAGCTTTCTTTATGCGCGTGATTGCGTTACTAAGCAATGTTACCTATTGCAGCTCGAGTCTGGCACATTAATTAAAAAGCTGTTTTCATTTCTATTTAGTCTGAGAACCCTCTTGTTTTTCACACTGTTTGCCATTATAGAATGGACCTCTCCATAGTTGTGTTAGAATGTTCAAATTAAAGCTTGTTCTATGTACTGGACAACGACCTGAAGGTTAAGCCGCAATCTCTTTGATTGCATGTTCAAGCCCATGTAAATATATGTTACTGCTATGTTTTATAATGCTTGCACCCATTGTGATGTAACCTCTTGATGTACTTTAAATAAGCCAGGAAAAAACATACATGTCGGGAAGCCAAAAATAAAACACAAGTGACCAAAGTGTTATAGTTCATACAGTGTTACATTTTACGTACATGTTCTGGTGTCTTTTGCTAATCAGGGTGGTTAACTGAGCTTTTACCTGTCCCTGAACAGCGTGTTCAAGTGTCTGTACTGTAGCCCTTTTATGGAATCCTAGCTGAATGTGACTGCTGATCTGTGTATGTAGCAGTTCAGGGGTCATCCATTAAAAAAAACATGTCACTCACTCAAACGCTCTTCCAAACCAAACCTACCAGACCAAGCTGGAGAGGTCTGAAGTAAACCATAAGCTTACAGCAAAGTTATGTTGCTTCAGTTATGTATTCGTGTTCTGTACCCTCCAGCAAAAAAGAGCCTATGGAGGAGGCCAAGGCTAATCTTATTGTGCTTGTTCGCCAGGTCTGCAAGAGGAAATGTTTTCTACACTGATGATTAAATCATGATAAAACTGTCTTGTTTCCTTTGAGCAAGCGTGTATTTTGAACATGAACAGCTAATCTGGAAACTGAGGTTGATACAAGGGTGTGTTCGACTGGCTAAGGTATTGTTTGTTTGGTTTTTCCAGGAGGCTCCAGAGGTTCTGAGCCCAAGAGAAACGGAGTGAGAGGTCCTCCAGACAGACATATGGAGAATGGGGTGAGTTATGAATGACAAAACTGATAACTGTGGCAAAATAGGGTTTACTTGTTAGCAACAGGGAACCATTACCACCTCTGGTCAGAAAGGGATTCCCAGCCTACATTATACCTTTCATGGATGAGATGTTTAGAAGTTAAGTGTCATTTAGCTGCTGTTCATAACAATAGGAAGTTTTTTTTAAATGGGGAGCCCAAATTGAGTAATCAAAATAATTCTGCTGACCCTTTCACCCCTTGTGTTGACCCTGTCTAGGTATCGGCTCCACGGATGGACATGACTCTTGCAGAGCTACAAGAGATGGCTGCTCGGCAACAGCAACAAATAGATGCTCAGCAACAACTCCTTGCTACCAAGGTATAGAATGATGACAGTTATTGCTGTGGATCTGGGGCAGAGGGGTGTGTTAGTGGATGAAGATGGGGGTAAAGCATAAAGGAAGGGAGGGATATGATATACGCACAGGTATATATACTACAGAAGTAGATTGACTACAAACTCAATATATTTTCATTATATATAATATAATGTATATATATTACTCATTATATTAATCAATGTATTTGTGTGCCAGATAAGCAGGGGCATATTACTACAATATTGTTTTAATATGGGCCACCGCCTAGTTTGAACAAAATATCAGTAAAGGTACTTACTGTAACAACAAAACATAGTCAAGTTGTGCATGCAATATTCAAAGTCTAAAACATCAAAATCTAAAAACATCATTGCAAAAGTGTTTCAACAATTCAAACAACAAAATATAGTTGATGTACATTTAATATTCAAAATATGAAACATCACAAATAGGCCTACTGCTATTTGTATTTTAACAATTCAAACTAAATAGTCAATATGTACAATGCCTTGCAAAAGTATTCACCCCCCTTGGCATTTTTCATGTTTTGTTGCCTCACAACCTGGAATTAGAATGGATTGTTTGAAGGTTTGCATCATTTCATCCAGAGAACATGTCTAAGCAACTTTGAAGATGGATTTTTTTTTTTATTTGTGAAGCAAACAACAACAGGGACAAATGAATAGAAAATCCTTAGTGTGCATAAATATTCACCCCCCTAAGGTCAGTACTTTGAAGAGCCGCCTTTTGTTTTGGTGTGCGGCCCGCTCTTGGCAGGTTTGTTGTGGTACCATGTTCTTTCCATTTGAAGATGATGGATTTGATGGTGCTCCGGGGATCATCAAAGATTTGGATATTTTTTTATAACCCAACCTTGACTTGTACTTCTCAACAACTTTGTCCCTGACTTGTTTGGAGCTCCTTGGTCTTCATGGCGACGCCTCAGCGTGTAGGTGTTGCAGCCTCTGGGACCTTTCAGAAAAGGTGTGTTTATACTCACAGATCATGTCACACTTAGATTACACACAGGGGGACTTCATTTCACAAATTATGTTACTTCTGAAGGTAATTGGTTGCACCAGAACTTTTGAGGGGCTTCATAGAAAAGGGGTGAAGACATATGCACATGCCAATTTCCAGATTTTTATTTTAAAAAAAGATTTTTAATATATATTTTCTCATTTCACTTCACCAACTTAGACTATTTTGTGCAGATCCATCATAAAATTCTGATTAAAAACATTTAAATTACAGGTTGTAATGTAACAAAATAAGTAACTAGCCAAGGGGGGTGAATACTTTTGCAAGGCACTGTACATGTAATATTCAAAATAAAAACATTCTTAAACATCCCCTGCTGTGCAGAAAGTTCCCTTTTCGATTCTGACACTTCTCTCTGTTCTCCATTAAACTCACCATATTAGTTGTGGTGATTAGTCTCATAATGCCTCCTTAGTTACCGCAAACGGTACCGCAAACAAGACAAAGGGGTTTATCCCTGCTGTAGGTATCCCTGCTGTATTCAATGTCCCATTTGAGTTCTGATGAAAGATCTAATCAATGTAATATGCACAGGGAGTGGGACTGTACCTTTAGTTGTTTGAGTAGTCACTAGTGTTCTATATCCTGTCATATTCAAACACACACAGCTTCCCCCGGCTGACTGGTGAAGGGCTGTTTTCATACTATGGATGTGGGAAATTGGTCTCGGGAGGAATGTAACTTTATTTTGCAAGGTCACGAAGGGAGTCTTCAAATATTGTAGAATGAAACTCTGCCACTCAGGTCTTGTGATTCAAATGTTGTAGAATGAAGCTCTGCCACTCAGGTCTTGTGATTCAGAGGTTGCACTCATTCTTGTGATATGCGGATTTTATCAAAGTCTATTTTCTGTGACAGGTTTTCAGTCAATTTAGGTCCTGCAATGTTTGATTCAGTTTTCTCCTCCTTTTCAAACTTCCTGCTCACTTTGCCTCCCTCTTTTCTCTCTTCCCTCAGCATCATGAGCAATTCAGATCTAACTGTACTCCTCCATACCCTCACTTTTCTCCTTTTCTTGAAGAAAACCTGGGCAACCAGAAGCAGTCACAGCAGCAGAACTGATCTAAATGTTGTTAGAGCCCTTGTTTCTTCTAATCTTTTTCCTCTTGAATTAATTCTTATTAATTCATGTGTGAATTATGGCTCCTTGCCCGAAGGGCGTAATCCTTTTTAGTTATTGTACCAGTTTACTATTCTTCTCTATTATTATTGTTTTCCTCCCCTCGCTCAATTTATTGTGAGCTGCTTTACGCTAGAGACTTGAAACTTTGTATGCGGGTCGGTACCTGCAACCGCTACTCCCAAACCAAAGATTACCCCCATTGACCTCATAGTGGTGCTATAATAACTGATCCAAATTGGCACGTTTTGAAAGATCATATCTCCTGCACCATTAACAAAAAAGCCTTTTGGACCCCAAGGTCAGTCAGGATAGATTTTCCACCATTTACAATCTTTTGTAAGCACTTAAAACGTATAGAATGTTTTTATCTGTTTGACCAATCCATACCAAACTTGGTACATATCAATGGACCATGATATGTAAATCGTGTTTAAGCTAGGCCAAAACACGTGAGGGTGTGCCTTATCAATCTCAGTCCAATCCTCATTCAACTTGGGACACAGCCTCTAGAGGGGGCTGCTATAAGTCTGCCTTTTGGGGGCTCTATAAATGCCACATATTGACATCTCTTGATGTGAATGCCCAAATAGCATGAAACTTTATCCATATGCTCTAGGCCTAGGGTAGAGTCTAAGTCAACAACTATAAGACTGATCGCTTATAACTCAGTCCAGTCCTTATGAAACTATTAAGCTGTTGATTGAGGCTTATATAGTCACGTCTGCTGTATTTACATCTAATATATGAGGTGTAAAGGCCACATATTTATCTCTCGATGTAAAAATGCCAAAATAGTCAGCAATTTGAATTTTCTACCTCTTGTACTAACTTTGAAATACTGTATGTTAAGCTGATTTAAAATTTTTGAATTTTTTATATTTGTTGAATTGGCAAAACAATTATGTAATTTAATTGGTTTTGATCACATGACCTGCCATATTGCCAGACCCTGTAAAATGCAGCTTGCTGCTTTAATTTATTAATTATGTGCCAAGAGCAAAGCCTACGTTACCTGAAGCTGCAACAGTAGTGCCACCAGCCTCCCCAATCTAACGCCATCATCTTCTGTCTCTGTCTGGGTTAGGAGCAGCGACTGCGCTACCTGAAGCAGCAGGAGCAGCAGCAGCAGGCGTCAGACCAGGACAAGTTGCATAGGCTCAGGGAGAACGTGGAGAACCAAGAGAGCCGCCTGAAGAAGGTACGCGTCATCAAGGGCCAGGTGGAGCAGAAGCGCCTCAGCAATGGCAAGCTGGGTAAGGAAGGACACACACCTACAATCACCTTGAGATGAATGGAATAATGGAGAAGTGGAAGGACGCAGGACTGACCAAGTGTTGGGATGGATGGATGGATGGATGGATAGATGGATGAATGGATTTTATTGACCTTTATTTCAAATTCTTGTAATTTTCTAATGTTCTCACTCTTTACACTTCTAACCCTTATTTTTCCTCTGCTTTTCATGTACTCTTTCTGTTTCGTTTAATTTGTGTCACTGTAGTGGAGGAAATAGAACAGATGAACAGACTGTTCCAATCGAAGCAGAAGGAGCTAGTGGTGGCAGTTTCCAAGGTGGAGGAGCTCAGCCGACAGCTGGAGATTCTCAAGAATGGCAAGATGGACGCTTTCGGTGACAATGAGAGCTCTGTTGGTGAGCTGGACCGCCTCTACAAAGAGCTACAGGTGTGTATAATACACAAAGAAAGAGAGAGAGGAGAACAAAAGGCATGAAAGGGCATGAGGCCTCGTCCTGGAGGATTTTGGGGATCATTGCTTCATTGAGACCACCTATTGAATGTATGTAAGGGTGATGGGAGGTTGGATATTGTACCTCTAGTCCCCACTCCCATAGACTATACAT
>JAPMUY010004951.1:0-5000 GCA_026901105.3 Galaxias olidus
ACACAAAAGCAGACATATATTCACCCACACACACACACACACATTCAGGGAAAAAGAAAGAAGATCATGTTCTTTTATAAACATGTTAAAAATTGAATCCAGACAACATGTTTTTTTTATTTTATTTTGGTCATGCTCTTTTAACCAACTTTTTCGTAAACCAGCTGGATCTTAACTCCCCAACGTCTCACTCTCTCTCTCTCTCTCTCCCTCTCTCCCTCTCTCTCTCTCTTTCTCTCTACCTCTCTCTCTCTCTCTACCTCGCTCTCTCTCTCTTTCTCTCTCTCTCTCTCTCTCTCTCTCACTCTCTCTCTTTCTCTCTACCTCTCTCTCTCTTTCTCTCTACCTCTCTCTCTCTATATACTTTCTCCCTCCTCGTTGTCTTCCTCCCCCCCAACCCCCTCCGTCTCTTCCTGTCTTTCTCCTGAGAAAAGCTGTGGTGTTTGTAATTAGTGGAGGCCTCTCATTGGTGGAGGTGACCTCTGGGCAGCAGTCTATGGAGACCAGTCAGCCTCTCTGCCTAATGAGTGGGGACAGCGGTGACACAGTGGCGCTGGGTGTGTGTGTGTGTGTGTGTGTGTGTGTGTGTGTGTGTGTGTGTGTGTGTGTGTGTGTGTGCGCGTGTGTGTGTGTGTGTGTGTGTGTGTGTGTGTGTGTGTGTGTGTTTGTTAGTATGTGTGTGTGTTTGCCGTGTGTGTGTTTGCCGTGTGTGTGTGTGTGTGTGTGTGTGTGTGTGTGTGTCTGTAATTACAGCTCTGACTTCCTGTCATTTCACTCTGTTCACAGTATTGTGCTCCATCTGCCTGAAGCTCTGTAACACCCACACACACACACACACACACACACACACACACACACACACACACACACACACACACACACACAGAGAGTGAGTTCGGGACTCAGAATGAGTTAGGGACTCTTAATTTTAAATAAATAAAAAGGAAGCATTCCCTGCAACATTCACAAACAGGAAGTATTTATCCAGACGTTTTTTGCAACTATCTCACTATGTATTTTTGAACAACAAAACACAAACATGCACAACGTACCAACTGTCAGAAAACGACCCAAAACGTTCACACCCAGACGCAAAACCAGAACCTGCTAACCCCAGCACACCCTGCACAGCTCCCTCCCACTCTTAACAGCCAGGTATGTAAACCACCCAAAAGCATGTCCACCCAGACCCCAGACCCCAGACGTAGTAACACCATCACCCCAACCCGCCCCTCACCTTCTCGGCGTCCTGCTCAAAGAGCCGCAGCTGGAAGCACTGGTCCAGCTTCAGCTTCCTCATGTGCCATAGCTGCTGCAGGTGCTGCCTTGTCCCGTGGAGCTTCTCCAGCAGCGCCGTCACCTTGGCGACCAGGTGGTGGGCGTCGGCCTGCGACGAGGAGGAAGAGGAGCCTCCGCTACCGCCGTGGTGAAGGTGGAGGAGGTGGTGGTGGTGTCCGTCGCTGGCGTCGTTAGCGCTACGGTTAGCGTAGCCTCCGTCTCCCCCGCTACCTCCTCCTCCTCCTCCTCCTCCACCGCCGCTGGGGGCCTGCAGGCGCAGGAGCAGCCGTCGCCCCTGAGCGTCCAGCTCCTCCACGGACGCCTTGGTGGCCCTCTTCTTGAGCGCGGCGTGCTCCTCCATGAGGCGGCGGGCGCCCTCCAGGTCGCGGGGGAGGTCGCGCTGGGACAGGGTTTCCTGGAGCTCCTCCAGGCGGGAGAGGGCGCGGGCGGCGTCGCCGGCAAACGTCTCGTAGGCCAGCCGCGTCTCGATCCAGGCGTCGTGGTCGTACTCCAGGCCGCCCTCGAAGTCCGCCGTCAGCTGGGAGGGGTCCACCACCTTGGAGAGGCCCTCCAGGGACACCATGACTGTCTGGGAGGGGTCAGAGGTCACAGCGAGAGGGACGGGAGATTTTAAAGTGGCCGTAGAGATGTGGACGAGAAACAGAAGTGAAGCAGGAAACATAAACAACCCATGCAGGAGATGGTGAAGAAAAAGACGATGTGAATAGGATGAGAAGGACTGAAACTAAAGGGAGTAGGCTCTCAAAAATAGCATGGTGCCGTGATAGCCTTTGTTATTGTTGGTAAAGGATGTTTCTTTTCAAAAAGTATTCGCTTCGATACCCTTAGTGATTAAATCTCAATTATGAGAAGAATGCGTGCAGAGGAAGACCAAAACGTTTATATTGGGTTCAATAACAACATTCCATACGTTACTGGGAGACGGGAGTTAGTGTTATCATTAATAAGACAGAAAAACACTTGAGGCAGGGCCGCAAAAATACAGCTTTAAAAAGCCACTTCCATAGAGTGTGTGTGTGTGTGTGTGTGTGTGTGTGTGTGTGTGTGTGTGTTTGAACCTATATGCATATGTGTATATTTTGGATATTGGCCATTGCTAATCAAGTGGAGAAAAGGAACTTGTCATGTATATATAAGATGTTAATATATATAACAAGTTGATCTTTCCCACTTGAGTAGCAAGGATATAACTTTATCTATAAGTCGTAGAAGCCCCAGTAGAGTTACTTAGTGGAAACCATAACAACTTTCAAGTAAGCCACAAGCGTGTGCATGTTCTGTTGAGACGAACCGACCCCCCCCCCCCCGCACATGTTCTGTTGAGACAGACCCCCCCCCCCCACATCCCCGCACCAGTTCTGTTCAGACGGACCACCCCCCCACCCCCCCCGCACCAGTTCTGTTTAGGCAGGCCGCCCCCCCCCCCCCCCCCCTGCCCGCCCGCACCAGTTCTGTCCAACACGTCCCACATCCTGAGCTCTGTTCCCGAGCCTAACTGGGTCAGAACTAAATATACACCAGTCCTGTCTCTGCCCACAAGGGAAGCAGCCGCTCCACTGTCACAGCTCCTCTGGATAGTCACTCCCTCAGATAACAAACCCCTGTGCTGCTTCAGTGGACAATGTTTGGATTCTGGTGATAAACACTTCAGTTCAACGTTTTCCCTCCTGTGAAGGACTTGTCTTTTAAATCCCATTAAGAAACAGCGCTGTGAAATGAGTCCATATAACTAACTCAACCACCGGCAATTATACGCGACCTAAACGTTTGCTCACTTTGGATGCTAACTAAAACCTAACAAACGCATATCGTCAACGAGACGTGATAACGGCTGAGGAAGACGGACAAACCGACCTCGAATTCGAACTTGGAGCTGCCGAAGTTGGTCCTCTGCTTCTGCCAGAAGTTGTCAGGCTTGATGATGAGGGCAACGTGGATGCAGGAGGGGAAGGACTCCTGCAGGATCTTCAGCAGGGGCTTGATGCTGTCCCACTTGGAGCCCCGCATGTCCACGATGACGGTGAAGCCATGCCTGCTGATCTCCTCGCTGCAGAGACAGAAAGACAAGTCTCAATCAAACATTCGGATTCAAAACACATTCATGCTTTCGACATGTGTCGACGACCGACGGGAAAAAACGAAAGAGTGCCGCACGAAAAGGTCGCTCAGTCATATGAAACTTCAAAGAGAAAAGAGATTGCTCATGAAATGACTAAATCCTGGCCGTACATGACAAACGTATATAAGGCTATATAAGTATCAAACTCCTCCTAAAAAAACATGTGACAAAGGAAGAGGAGCCAAACCTCTAAAG
Organism: Galaxias olidus; assembly: GCA_026901105.3. Classification (NCBI taxonomy): domain Eukaryota; kingdom Metazoa; phylum Chordata; class Actinopteri; order Galaxiiformes; family Galaxiidae; genus Galaxias; species Galaxias olidus. Next base: position 3,614 of record JAPMUY010004951.1, read on the forward strand.
CCTTTCCTGCTAGACACACAACAATTACAATGATTTAAACAAAAAAAAGAATCCAATAGCACTCCACGGGGGAAGAAAACACATTCAAATGAAAACAGGTTCTTTTCTGCTGCAGCAGCTTCACCAGGAAAAATAAACACACTGCGAAAAATTCACCCGTTAAATATTTCCAGTACTGCTTACCAGAGGTTCCTCCACTATATAATTCCTTAAAAGGCTGTTCTTCAGTGTTAAAGCTTTAATCTGAGTGTCCTACTAGCACACACAGATACACACACACCCACACAAATGCACGGACCCTTCTGCACTAACTCACTCCGGATTCACTCCCTAAAAAGTACCTGACAGCCAAACAGCTGGAGAGAAGCAGAAGAAGAAAACAAACAGACACAGAAAAAAAAAGAGGGAGTGAATGATTTGTGACAGACGGAGAGGAGAAACATAAAGGTAGGAGAAACATAGCCACAGAGAGAGAGAGAGAGAGAGAGAGAGAAAGAGAGAGAGAGAGAGAGAGAATGAGAGAAAGAACCGCAGTGCAAGACCAGCGTATGTCTTTTTAAATCGAGTGAGAGAGGGTAAAGACCACAAATGTTCGCACAATAAGTAAGAAAAAAGAGGGAGAGACAGAGAGAGAGAGAGAGAGAGAGAGAGAGAGAGAGAGAGAGAGAGAGAGAGAGAAACCAGAGCCAATCCACCAGCAAAGCCGACGGCAGAGACAGGAAGCCGATCTCCTCTTCTACTCAACAAAACCTTAATTAGCCTTCTAGGTGGCTAACCAACTGCCTACAGTTCCTTACCTGTTCCTTATTCTAAAACTGCATGCAAGTGTGTCTACAAACCACACCCTGCCCATCTTCCTGCAATCCTGATCTACTCACCAACGGTCAGCTGGTCTGTCTCTGGTGCCCGGCCTTCCAGCTACTACATAAAACCCTCACAGAAATAAGGTCATTCTCGTTATTAAGTCATTCCCAAAACTCAAAAAAACTAAAATAATGTTCAAGCTCATGTGCAAACCACATAGTCACAATTCCACTAAGTAGGCAGTTACCTTCATCAAAAATAGTATTGTTGTTTTTAGCTACCTTACAAAGATCAAACTAGCATGTACCCATCAGGTCTCAGCCACGATGCTAAATACCCTGTACCACAGTCCTACACTGCGTAGCTGAGCATTCAGCTAATGGCTAACGGCTAACAGCTAGCTCCTGCCTGAGAGAGTAGGAGGTTTGGGAGCACTGAGCACCAAGTTAGACTATTAAAAGTGACCCACTTTCATTTAATGGCCTCGCGTCATCACTTAAAAGAGAGAACGATGGGGAGGGGGGTGACAGAGAGATAGAGAGAGAGGGAGAGAGGGAGCGATAAATACAGTGTGAGAGAAAGA
>JAPMUY010004951.1:15000-20000 GCA_026901105.3 Galaxias olidus
ATTTTTTATTTTTACCTGCGAGTCGGATCAGGCTCTTGCCCGCCTGAGCAAACTGCCAACTGTGGCTATCCAACACCGCCATCGTCAGCCAGCACCACATCCAGAACCACGGACCGAATGAGAACCGCACCAGAACCTACCCAGAACCACCCTAAAACACTGCACACTTTCAGTTACAGAACTCAACTAGCTAACAATGTCGGGGTCCTAAGCAGAAGCAAGAAACCCCCTGCCTAAAACACTGCACGCTCTGAAAGCTCACCTAGCTAACAGGTCCTCCTGAGCAGCACCACCAGATCCGAAGCATGCCCACACTGACTGGACGGAACAGCGGGCAGGGCACACACACACTGAACAGCGGGCAGGGCACACACACACTGAACAGCGGCCCAACCCTCCAGTCAGTCCACCAGAAGACGACGGCAACACAACTCAGCCTTTGACTTCACCAGCGTCAGCTTTCTTTCTCTGCATCGCCCCGACCCCAACCCCGGCTGGCCCGCTGCAACCAGATTTACTGGCAAGTGGTAATTCACATAAAGTAACTTCTCTGCATCTCCACTAGCCCAGCCCTGCCTCGTCCACCGCGACAAGATTTATTGGCAAGTGTTATTTCAAGTTAAGTAGCTCCTCTGCATCTCTCCTACGCCAACCCTGTATCGCCCACGGCAAAAAAAGATTTTCTAACAAGTGTTACCTCACGTAAAGTCGCTTGCCTACGTCACCCCTACCCCATCCCAAACCCTGTCCGGACGACTGCATCAAGATTTACTGGCGTGTGTCATCTCAGATAAAGTAGCTTCTCTGCCTCACCACTACCCCAACCCAAAGCCTGTCCAGAACTGTTACAGGCAAGAATTACCTCACATTAAGCAGTTTGTTTCTCTCTCTCTCTCTCTCTCTCTCTCTCTCTCTCTCTCTTTCTCTCTCTCTCTCTCCTCTCTCTCTCTAGCTTTTTTCTTTTTCTTATTCTCCAATCCTAAGAAGAAGTAGACCAAACAGTCATGGATGGATTTACGAGGTGGAATAGTCTTTGTTCGTGACTTCTTTTCAATCTCTTTGTCTGTGGCTAAGCCCTCTGTTAGCCCCTCACCAACCTATTCTACCCAAGATAGCAATAATATGGCAGTTTAAGTCTCAATTACTAACACAAGACCACATTCAACATAAATTTCCCTAACTAGAGACTACATCCAACATAAGTCTCCATAACTAGAGACTATCCCCAACATAAGTCTCCATTACTAGAGACTACATCCAATATAAGTCTCCACAACTAGAGACTTTCCCCAACATAAGTCTCCCTAACTAGAGACTACATCCAACATAAGTCTCCCTAACTAGAGCCTACATCCAACATAAGTCTCCATTTCTAGAGACTACATCCAACATAAGTCTCCATTTCTAGAGACTACATCCAACATAAGTCTCTTTAACTAGAGACTACATCCAACATAAGTCTCCATTTCTAGAGACTGTATCCAACATAAGTCTCCATAACTAGAGACTATCCCCAACATAAGTCTCCATTTCTAGAGAATATATCCAACATAAGTCTCCATTTCTAGAGGCTACTTCCAACATAAGTCTCCATTTCTAGAGACTACATCCAACATAAGTCTCCCTAACTAGAGACTACATCCAACAAAAGTCTCCATTTCTAGAGACTGTATCCAACATAAGTCTCCATTTCTAGAGACTACATCCAACATAAGTCTCCTTAACTAGAGACTGTATCCAACATAAGTCTCCATAACTAGAGACTACCCCCAACATAAGTCTCCATTTCTAGAAAATATATCCAACATAAGTCTCCATTTCTAGAGGCTACTTCCAACATAAGTCTCCATTTCTAGAGACTACATCCAACATAAGTCTCCCTAACTAGAGACTACATCCAACAAAAGTCTCCATTTCTAGAGACTGTATCCAACATAAGTCTCCATTTCTAGAGACTACATCCAACATAAGTCTCCTTAACTAGAGACTACATCCAACATAAGTCTCCATTTCTAGAGACAATCCCTAACATTAGTCTCCATTTCTAGAGAATATATCCAACATAAATCTCCATTTCTAGAGGCTACATCCAACATAGGTCTCCATTTCTAGAGGCTACATCCAACATAAGTCTCCATTTCTAGAGTACATCCAACATAAGTCTCCATTTTTAGAGGCTGCATCCAACATAGGTCTCCATTTCTAGAGACTACATCCAACATAAGTCTCCATTTCTAGAGACTGTATCCAACATAAGTCTCCATTTCTAGAGACTACATCCAACATAAGTCTCCTTAACTAGAGACTACATCCAACATAAGTCTCCATTTCTAGAGACAATCCCTAACATTAGTCTCCATTTCTAGAGAATATATCCAACATAAATCTCCATTTCTAGAGGCTACATCCAACATAGGTCTCCATTTCTAGAGGCTACATCCAACATAAGTCTCCATTTCTAGAGTACATCAACATAAGTCTCTTTAACTAGAGACTACATCCAACATAAGTCTCCATTTCTAGAGACTGTATCCAACATAAGTCTCCATAACTAGAGACTATCCCCAACATAAGTCTCCATTTCTAGAGAATATATCCAACATAAGTCTCCATTTCTAGAGGCTACTTCCAACATAAGTCTCCATTTCTAGAGACTACATCCAACATAAGTCTCCCTAACTAGAGACTACATCCAACAAAAGTCTCCATTTCTAGAGACTGTATCCAACATAAGTCTCCATTTCTAGAGACTACATCCAACATAAGTCTCCTTAACTAGAGACTGTATCCAACATAAGTCTCCATAACTAGAGACTATCCCCAACATAAGTCTCCATTTCTAGAAAATATATCCAACATAAGTCTCCATTTCTAGAGGCTACTTCCAACATAAGTCTCCATTTCTAGAGACTACATCCAACATAAGTCTCCCTAACTAGAGACTACATCCAACAAAAGTCTCCATTTCTAGAGACTGTATCCAACATAAGTCTCCATTTCTAGAGACTACATCCAACATAAGTCTCCTTAACTAGAGACTACATCCAACATAAGTCTCCATTTCTAGAGACAATCCCTAACATTAGTCTCCATTTCTAGAGAATATATCCAACATAAATCTCCATTTCTAGAGGCTACATCCAACATAGGTCTCCATTTCTAGAGGCTGCATCCAACATAAGTCTCCATTTCTAGAGACTACATCCAACATAAGTCTCCATTTCTAGAGACTGTATCCAACATAAGTCTCCATTTCTAGAGACTACATCCAACATAAGTCTCCTTAACTAGAGACTACATCCAACATAAGTCTCCATTTCTAGAGACAATCCCTAACATTAGTCTCCATTTCTAGAGAATATATCCAACATAAATCTCCATTTCTAGAGGCTACATCCAACATAGGTCTCCATTTCTAGAGGCTACATCCAACATAAGTCTCCATTTCTAGAGTACATCCAACATAAGTCTCCATTTTTAGAGGCTGCATCCAACATAGGTCTCCATTTCTAGAGACTACATCCAACAAAAGTCTCCATTTCTAGAGACTGTATCCAACATAAGTCTCCATTTCTAGAGACTACATCCAACATAAGTCTCCTTAACTAGAGACTACATCCAACATAAGTCTCCATTTCTAGAGACAATCCCTAACATTAGTCTCCATTTCTAGAGAATATATCCAACATAAATCTCCATTTCTAGAGGCTACATCCAACATAGGTCTCCATTTCTAGAGGCTGCATCCAACATAAGTCTCCATTTCTAGAGACTACATCCAACATAAGTCTCCATTTCTAGAGACTGTATCCAACATAAGTCTCCATTTCTAGAGACTACATCCAACATAAGTCTCCTTAACTAGAGACTACATCCAACATAAGTCTCCATTTCTAGAGACAATCCCTAACATTAGTCTCCATTTCTAGAGAATATATCCAACATAAATCTCCATTTCTAGAGGCTACATCCAACATAGGTCTCCATTTCTAGAGGCTACATCCAACATAAGTCTCCATTTCTAGAGTACATCCAACATAAGTCTCCATTTTTAGAGGCTGCATCCAACATAAGTCTTCATTTCTAGAGACTACATCCAACATAAGTCTCCATTGCTAGAGGCTACATCCGACATAAGTCTTCATTTCTAGAGACTACATCCAACATAAGTCTCCATTACTAGAGGCTACATCCGACATAAGTCTCCATTTCTACAGACTACCTCCAACATAAGTCTCCCAAACTAGAGACTACATCCAACATAAGTCTACATGACTAGAGACTGTATCCAACATAAGTCTCCATTTCTAGAGACTACATCCAACAAGTCTCAATTACTAGAGGCTACATCCGACATCAGTCTCCATTTCTACAGACTACATCCAACATAAGTCTCCCAAACTAGAGACTACATCCGACATCAGTCTCCATTTCTACAGACTACATCCAACATAAGTCTCCCAAACTAGAGACTACATCCAACATAAGTCTCCGTAACTAGAGACTACATCCAACACAAGTCTCCATGACTAGAGACTGTATCCAACATAAGTCTCCATTTCTAGAGACTACATCCAACATAAGTCTCCGTAACTAGAGACTACATCCAACATAAGTCTCCATGACTAGAGACTGTATCCAACATAAGTCTCCATTTCTAGAGACTATAACCAACATAAGCCTCCATTTCTAGAGGCTTAGACACCAGGAATCACTAGTACGGCCCAAGAGGCTCCCAAACAGCAATAGACACAGTTACACATGACACAATAAACAACAGTACAAGGAAGCTCAATGAGGATAATATATATGGACATAATCACCCTGTTTAAATGGACGTGACATTAGAAACCATTGGATTTAGAATAGCCATGCTTAATTTAATAGCACCAGTAACACATTCTAAATGAAGACAAAAAGACAGTTCATAGCTTAAGGTTCAGTGGAGAAGATGACGCAGCTTGAAAGGCTTATCACAGAGAAAGTCGACGGGGGAAATG
>JAPMUY010004951.1:32500-35805 GCA_026901105.3 Galaxias olidus
TTCACCAGAGCAAGGTAAACACAGGCAAATCCCAATTTAAACATGATCTCACACCCTCTTGTGCCATGCATCCATATAGACCAAACCCCAGCAGGAATTTACATTACATCTTTTATTAACCAAAAAAAAAAAAAAGCAAAACGTCACAAGATACATAAGCTACGTTCCGACATTGTTTAGCTATGTTGTGGGGCTTCTAATTCACTGTATAAACAGGACACTGAGCTAACTCAAGAGAGAGATATGTAGCCGACACTGAGTTACAAACCCTGACACTAGTAGGTTCTACTGATCTAGTATGTTCCCCCCATCGCCCTCCTTCTGACATTAATACTCACTCTCTCCACGGAGAAGCCTCTCCTACACTCCGTCTGCCTGACAATGCTGTCTAGTTCAGAGAGGATTAGCGTCAGTAATCTGGGCCTGGGAATATAACCTTTTGTATTATATTTATGAAGGATAATCCAGCCGCATGCTTTTGTACACCACTTCGCCGTCACGGCCACCCATAGCAAACTTCCAGAGCCTCCTAGTGGGTTATTCTTAGTTTGTAATTTCACAGGGGTATTAAAGGAGCTGAACCTGTGAGGTTATGGCTGCCAGGGCTGGACAGGAATAGCAGAGTGTATGGGCTACCACAATGTTAATCAACCTAGCGAAGCAAATACAGAGACGAATTCTCCATGTCTTTGAACCAAACTCAGTCTAGCCAACGTGGACCTGTGAGTGAATGTAGACATCCTGTGCTATATTCAGCAGATTAGGCGAGAAACTAGGGTTTTCCAGAGACAAACCAGACGATGATAATTGTGTGTGTGTATGTGTGAGTGTGAGTGTGAGTGTGTGTGTGTGTGTGTGTGTGTGTGTGTGTGTGTGTGTGTGTGTGTGTGTGTGTGTGTGTGTGTGTGTGTGTGTGTGTAGTGTGTGTGTGTGTGTGTGTGTGAGTGTGTGAGTGTGCGTGTGTGTGTGTGTGTGTGTGTGTGTGTGTGTGTGTGTGTGTGTGTGTGTGTGTGTGTGTGTGTGTGTGTGTGTGTGTGTGGAGATAACCTGTCAGTGACTTGAAAGCGGGACGCTACACACCTGAGGGCGGGCCCGGTCCATCCAACTTGGGTTCACATTTCGGAAGAGAGCAATCTGTTGGAAAGAGGACAGAAAATAGAAGAGAAATAAAAGAGAGAGAGAGAGGGGAAGAGACGGTGTTAAAATGGAGGTCTTGTCTAGTGCGCCCCTCCTCTGACCCACAGCATGTAATCTCTGTCTGCTGCAAACGAGACCTGACACTTTGATCTGAGAAATCTGGGGAAAACACAGAGAGACTGAACAGCTTTAGACCCACTGATCTCACAGACACGCACGCACGCACGCACGCACGCACACTAAGGCCCGCAAACACACACATCAGATCACTTTTATCTTATTCGATATAAAGTGGTGAGTCACTTTGAGCTGCAGTATGAGTCAATAATCATAACCGTATGAATCACAATGTATAAAAAAAGCCTTTTGAAACATACACGTGACGTGTTGTATTGCTGTCGTGGAGAACACTTGAGGAACACAGATCTCGTGGTCGGGACAGTGAGGCAAGTAAGGAGCTGCACCCAGCTGAACCCTCTGCTTTCTGGGTCACTTATTCCATCCCCAGACAGTGGGCTATAGGGGCAGGGCACGAGATCCAGAGCCAGCTTATGTCTCTTAGCTCTGGCCTGCCTGCCTGCCTGAATACCCGCCTGTTTACCTGCCTGTTTACCAGCCTGTTTGCCAGCGTGCCTCTTTGACCTGTCTAGCAGTTTACCTGCCTGTTTGCCTGTCTGTTTGCCTATCTGCCAGCGTGCCTCTTTGCCTGTCTGCGTGCCTCTTTGCCTGTCTGCCTGTTTACCTGCCTGTTTGCCTATCTGCCAGCGTGCCTCTTTGCCTGTCTGCCTGTTTACCTGCCAGTTTGCCTATCTGCCAGCGTGCCTCTTTGCCTGTCTGCCTGTTTACCTGCCTGTTTGCCTATCTGCCAGCGTGCCTCTTTGCCTGTCTGCCGGTTTGCCTGCTTCTCTTAAGACTAGCAGAGGCCATAATATGCAGTACACCAGTGTGATAGTCTGAGGGGAACAATATGTAGTACACTAGTGTACTAGTCTGAAGGGACTAATGAGATATAGAGAGAGAGAGAGAGAGAGAGAGAGAGAGAGAGAGAGAGAGAGAGAGAGAGAGAGAGAGCGAAAGAGAGAGAGGGGCATGGTGTCAGGGGAGTAGTTACGCAACCTCAGCTCTCCATGCTGCAGATCCTCGGGGAGTCAGGGCTGCATGTGGCGGTGAGGCCTGCTAATACAGCTGCTGCTGCTGCTGCTGAAGATTCTACTGCTGCTAATACAGCTGCTGCTGCTGCTGCTGAAGATTCTACTGCTGCTAATACAGCTGCTGCTGCTAATATTGCTGCCGTTGCTGCTAATGCTACTGCTAATGATGCTACTGCTAATGCTACTGCAGCTAATGCTACAGCTTCTCCTAATGCTACTGCTGCTACTTAAAAAAAAAACACGCTAGTCTTATAAGAAGAGGGGAGAGCGGTAAACTGCCGGGGCTTCAAGTCTGGGCTGTGTGAGACTGTGAGGATAGCTAATGCTAGTGTTGCAGCTCATAAACACCACTAGCCCTAGGGAGTAGGGGAGAGCTCAGGGCTACGTGTGGTTGTTAAGCCTCCCGCTCATACCGCTGCTTCTTAAAGCTAGTCTTAAAAGAAGACAGAGCATCATAGGGAAACCCCCGGGGTCTTTGAGGGGCTCCCCATTATACACGCTGTCTCTGGTGATGTGTGTGTGTGTGGTCATGTGTGTGGGGATGTGTGTGGTGATGTTTGTGTGGTAATGTTTTTATGTGGTGATGCGTGTGTGGTAATGTATGTGTGTGTGGTGATGTGTGTGCGGTGATGGGGGGGGGGGGGGGGGGGCTGGGGGAGGAGTGAGGAGTGGGGAGGAAGAGGAGCGGGTAGAAGAGGGGACATAAGAGGAAGAGGAATACCAATGAATCCTGGGAGTAAAACGATGATGAGAGGGGGGTGATGTAATCAGAGGAAGATAAAAAAAGCGAGGTGCGACTGTTAAAAGAGGGGGAGGGGGGAGAACGGGGAGAGGCAGAGGTGAGGAAGGAGGGAGGGTAATGAGAGGGGGATGACAGGAGGAGGGGCCGGAGGGCATCAGTGAGGTGCAGTCTCTCATCAGACAAGACTCGGACCAGCCTGTTCGTACCACCCAGTATCCCCCTCTCCCTCCCGTCCTCTCACACGCCCTTCCCTCCATTCTCTATACTTCCTTTCC
>JAPMUY010004956.1:0-17500 GCA_026901105.3 Galaxias olidus
GGGAGAACTCAGGAAGTGCTTAAGCAGGATATAAGGGGGAACTAGGGAGAAAACAGGAAGAGCTTGCAGGATATAAGGGGGAACTAGGGAGAACACAGGAAGAGCTTGCAGGATATAAGGGGGAACTAGGGAGAACACAGGAAGAGCTTACAGGATATAAGGGGGAACTAGGGAGAACACAGGAAGAGCTTACAGGATATAAGGGGGAACTAGGAGAACACAGGAAGGTTTACAGGATATAAGAGGGAAATAGGAGAACACAGGAAGAGCTTACAGGATATAAGAGGGAACTAGCGAGAACACAGGAAGAGCTTACAGGATATAAGAGGGAACTAGCGAGAACACAAGAAGAGCTTACAGGATATAAGGGGGAACTAGGGAGAACACAGGAAGAGCTTGCAAGATATAAGGGGGAACTAGGGAGAACACAGGAAGAGCTCAGTCAAACAAAGAAGGGGCTTAAAGAAACTGAGGGCTGAAGAAGCACAACTATAATGTAAAAGGTTGCAGAGGAAATTACTGTAAAATATAATGAGCTTCAGGAAATGAAAAATGATTGTGCACAAACAATAAATCAACTTCAGCTTGCATGCATAGAGGGGCAAAAGCTTCAAACAAATTTGTCTGAGAAAGAGAACGAGCGCCAACAACCAGTAAATGCTCTCAAAAGAACACAGTAGCAAGCAGCTGGCAAATACAGAGAAGGAGAAACTGAAGATCTCTTTGCAGAATCAGCTCGGATGCTCTCAGGAGCTGGTAGGAGGTCTCTGGGAATCAGGGACAGGGAACAAACAACCTATCAATTCAATGTCACAAATTACCAGTCCTTCTGCAAAAGATTGTCCCGGGGAGCAGGAGGACGACAACAATTCCATGGATTTGAATTAGGGACCAAGAAAGGCTGAGCTGTGACTTTATCAAATCAATCAATTTGAAAGGTAAAATGTCAGGTGAATACTTTTATCATGTAATTGCATGATATTTAGATTTATTGAATGTTTTCTAGTGTGATCTATCCTTATGCTATTTCATGTGATGAGTCAGTGATTATAACACTGAGATGAAGTAGTACTGTGTACGGAGGAGGGATTCAAACCCATGGCTGCTCTTTGCTTCAAACATAATAATGTAAATATGAGCTTTCTGATGCCAAGTCTAAGGACACTTTCACACCTCAGCTGTTTGGTCCATTTTAATCTAACCCTAGAAGTTTACTCCAATAGTACGGTTAGTTTGGGCTGTTGTGAACCCTCACTCGGACTCTGATGCGTATCATACAAACAAACTCTGGTTCGCTTTAAAACGGGGGTCTCGGGTCAGATTCCAAGTGAACTACGATTTGGTTCATTTTAGGTGAGAACGTGATCCGAACTACAGGAAAGGAACCAAAAAAAAAAAGAGTGCATAATGGGTTGAATTTTGCAACAATTATATTTACCTAGCAACCATGACCACTTGCCAAAGACAAACAAATGTGCCACTGACTCTTGTTTTCTACATTTAAATATGAATAAATTAAAGTTATTTTTTATGCTGTGCTCACTTTCATTATAATCCCTCTGTGTTTACGACAAACAACTAAACATAGTGACACAGAAAGCTAACTTTATGCTAGCAAGCCTTTCTATCAATAAATTTGCCTGTGGTTAACAAACAGTGAATATGATCTGACAGTACATGTTTAACAAAAAAGTAGCACTTGTCAGCCAGACATCCATTGTCCCAAAAAAGGAACAACATTTTTCACGTCAAATATGGGTGGTAGCCATAGAGATGGAACAGTGTCAATTTTCTGTCTAGACCACAAGGCGTTTGTTTAGAATATTTTGATTGGCCTAACAAAGTCCAGTGTGAACGTTAACCGAACCAAGCTAAAATCAACTTCACCACTGAATCAGACCGAGTCTACAAAATATCAGTGTGAAAGCGCCCTTATAAACCCACAACCTTTAGTGACCCTATTTATCCCAGGGTCACGTCAAGGATTCTTTTAACCCACACGCACACCCACAAGCACTGTTAGGGTTTTATTTTTGAATTTGTACCCCCCAGCTTCGCACTGTGCTTATGTCAGGGTTGAACTTTCATGATACACACACACACACACACACACACACTTACTGTACACATACACATACTCTTACTGCACACATTGTCAGGATTTAACTTTCATAACATACGCATTATAATTTAGCTGCAGCTTTAGCAAAACATCCAAATAAAAAGCTTTGTCTCAAGCAGAGAGAAACTCAGAAACCACAGTGGCTACTAATATCTGCTTCTCAGCCTTGAGAGGACAGGTGTATTTTCTATGTGAGAGGCCAGAATAGGGAGGGTTTCTCCACAGGCGACTTCAAAGGACCGTGTTGCTAAGGGGCTTGGACAAGCCCAGTGCACCAACAAGGGAGAGCCGAGTCTAAACCAAGTGCACCCTCCCCACCCAGTCTCGCACACACATTATCAAACGCACCCAAATCTGACTATAAATTTTATGTGTGTACTATGATCTGTCTGGCATTGGCGATGGTGGTTGCAGATAACTACTCGCGGACTGCGATTTCTTGACCTAGTGTCAGCCCTCTGTACCGTTGTAATTTGTGTGTATCATTGCAGTTTTATTAAAGTTTCATAGAACTGAGAGAAGAAGTCTGTCCTTCAGAATTAACGAACGTGACAGCACACACACACACACACACACACACACACACACACACACACACACACACACACACATACACACACACAGACACACACTGTAATCAAAGCAACACATTCAAATACAGTTGCAATCTTACTACACTGGTGCAAAGTATAATGTCAAATGAAAAATAAAAATTATAGTATAGTCCAAATCCATTTAGATTGTTGTATTTATTTTTGTATTTCTGAATGTTTCCATTACCTTAATGAGTACTCATAGCACATTGATCTGTATAACATGTACCATTCAAATAAACTCAAATTCAATTGAATGATTAGTTTTGTTTTTATAGTTTGGCGAAGTGTGACTGTGAGAAAGGTTGATGCTGTGATGAAGAGCATAGAGCAGTCTTCTTTTCATTTAAAGCAACACTCTATTCCCACAGTGTGAGCTAATGAGAGAGAGTAACAGTCAGTGCGTTAGCTAAACCACAGAGTCTGCTCAGATGGCTGCTGAGATGCTGTGGTTATTTACCAGGTACTTCACCTTGGTTATATATAAGTATAGATATGTACAAGCTACAAGTACACAAATACAAAGCCCTGTGTTCTCAGCTCTGAAAGGCTGTGGGTTTGATCATGTGACAAAGGGTCTCACTTCTCAGAAGCAAGTTAAGATGACAAACTCAATAAAGCACCTACACTATAGTCTAATCTAACCTATACACACACAGAAGCCCATTACAATAACTAACTCTTCTAAAGCACCTACACTATAGGCTAATCTTACCATCATACATACATGAAGAAAACGAATTCTACAAAACCATATTGTTTAATTTCTTTGTCTATAAAAACCAAATAAAATCAAACATGAAATATTAGCAGTACAGGACAGCTATATAGAACATTAAAATGTAATGTTTAATGTCCTATCAAAGGAGTTTAAGTAACATACAGTGTGAGTTGACTGATGGTGTTGTGTTGAAGGAGTTTACAAAGATTATGGGTTTCCTCAAACATTTAACATTTTAAGATGTTTAATATCCTATCAATGTAAGCGTGAGTGACTTTGATGGTTTTGTGTTTGGTTAAGTAGATGTTTAATATCCTATCAGTGTAAGTGTGAGTTTGCTTTGATGGTTTTGTGTTTGGTTAAATAGATGTTTCCATGACGACATCATCACAGCTTCTCTTCTCTTCTTTAGTCCTAGCTGTTGGAACACAAACAGGATTACACATCCCTTCTACCTCAATACCTTAAACACTACCACTATCTTCTCTCTCTCTCTCTCTCTCTCTCTCTCTTCTCTCTCTCTCTCTCTCTCTCTCTCTCTCTCTCTCTCTCTGTGTGTGTGTGTGTGTGTGTGTGTGTGTGTGTGTGTGTGCGTGTTTTAGGAGTTTCAAACCTTGATTGCTGCGGTGGTATTTCACCAGTATGATGGTACACAGCAGGTATGGAGACGCCACCACTAGATGACAGATCAGTCTGTACAGAGACATGATGGGAGCTGGAGGTGGAGATGGAGACACACCTGGTCATGAGGAGAATAAACAAACACAGTTATCATAAAACCACAGATAAACCAAAACACATATTCATACTGAAACTTTAAGAGTGGTGCTCCAACCTCTCACTGCCGGCCAGCTCTTTGGTGATTCTCCCATGTCAGATTTATTAAATATGAATACATTATAACTGTTCTGTTAGTAATGATGACCTCCTCACCTCTCACTGCCAGCCAGCTCTCTGGAGATTCTCTCAAGTTTGAGTGGCGACACTTGTAGAGGCCTTCATCAGACCTTGACACTGCAGGGATGGTCATCTCTCCTGTAGACTCAGTCCTGATGAGGGAGCCATCTTTGTAGAAGTCAGTGGTGAGGTTAGAGGGAGTTGTCTTGTATTGACAGCGCAGAGTCACAGCCTCTCCCTCCATCACAGGAAGGACAGGAATCTCCAGGATCACAGCACCAGCTAAACAATTCAGTAGATTTGAATAGAGCCTTCATGTACTGTATTTAAATTTAAACTAAATGTTGCCGTTAGTGTTAACTTACCCGTCACTCTGATGCTGACAGTGTTGTTTTAATGTAGATGTATGATTTAAATGAGATGTTGTGTTTGGTGTTAACTTACCCGTCACTCTGATGCTGACAGTGTTGTTTTAATGTAGATGTATGATTTTAATGAGATGTTGTGTTTGGTGTTAACTTACCCGTCACTCTGATGCTGATGGTGTTGTTTTAATATAGATGTATGATTTTAATGAGGTGTTGTGTTTGGTGTTAACCTACCCGTCACTCTGATGTTGATGGTGTTGTTTTAATGTAGATGTATGATTTTAATGAGATGTTGTGTTTGGTGTTAACTTACCCGTCACTCTGATGTTGATGGTGTTGTTTTAATGTAGATGTATGATTTTAATGAGATGTTGTGTTTGGTGTTAACTTACCCGTCACTCTGATGTTGATGGTGTTGTTTTAATGTAGATGTATGATTTTAATGAGATGTTGTGTTTGGTGTTAACTTACCCGTCACTCTGATGCTGACAGTGTTGTTTTAATGTAGATGTATGATTTTAATGAGATGTTGTGTTTGGTGTTAACCTACCCGTCACTCTGATGCTGACAGTGTTGTTTTAATGTAGATGTATGATTTTAATGAGATGTTGTGTTTGGTGTTAACTTACCCGTCACTCTGATGTTGATGGTGTTGCTTTTCTCCCCGGACGTCGACTCACACCAGTACTCCGCCATGTTGGATGTGAAGACGACCTCTAGGGTGCAGGTGGAGGCTTTGACCTTTCCCCAGACGTCCCTACACTCAGACCACACTCCTCCTGTGCTCCTCCTCACCCTCCACCCTGTGGAGCTCCTCTCCTCCTCCTCCTCCTCCTCTTCCTCCTCACAGCTCAGCCTGACAGACTCATATTCAAAGAACTGAGATCTGGCAGGACTGACGCTCAGAGAGGCTGGAGGAGGCAGGGAGAGAGAGAGAGAGAGAGAGAGAGAGAGACAGAGAGAGAGAGAGATACAGAAAGAGAGATTGTTGTTAATAAAGTACTGAGTGCGTTTCAATACATTTCTGATATAGTTGAGAGTGTAATACAGCATGTTGAGGGTACACTACCATGAGCAGGTCCAATATGGAGGAAGACTAGAGAGAGAAAAGAGGAGGGACAGCCATTTAACCAGTACATATCTGTATAGTCTATATTCTATTCTAAAGAACGTTTTTATTTATCACATAATGATAGAAAGTGTATAATCTTTGTTAATTCTGATAGAAGTCTAGTCACAGAGTATGATGCAGAGTGATGTGATCTCCATCCTGTCTTGCTGACTGACTGACTGACATATACACATACACACTTCCTCTATTGAAACCACTCTGTCCGACTCCCCCCCCTCTCTCTCTCTCTCTCTCTTTTTTCACACACACACCACCAACTAACTAACCACATTTAAAAACAAAGAAATGCTACCCTATGTCCAAATAATAAAAGAAATTGATTGTTTTACTTAATTTAACCCTTTCTTATATGATTAAATGTGCCTTTATGACACGTGGCTGAAATCCAGCAAGGCAAGATAATCTCCTAATCCACATCTAACGGATCTTGTTGTTCATGAAAGAGCAAATCATTGTTGTGATTCAAATTCTTGCCATTTTCCCTCCAATTCTCTTGAACTACATACTGCACCTTTAAGTTAAAAAAAAAACATTACTGCTTCATTAGAATAATGATGAGTGAAGAACAAAGATAGGAGATGTAGTAAGAAAAAATGTTTTTTCATATATATTTATATTTATGATATGTATATAGAAACACAGTATATCAGACCAAAGACTCAAGAGGTTGGCTTTTATGAGTGTTGTGATTCAAATTTCTGCAATTTCCCCCCAATTCTCTAGAGCTATACATTGCACCTTTAATACAATGTCAACACATGTGAGGTATTTTTATTTTAATTAATTTTTTATTTGAATTTTCTCCATCGTTTGAAAAAAAACAACAGCAATAAGACCCGCGAACATTAGGTGAGTAACTAAAACACGAGTTAAAATAGTCCTGGTGGGGGTATTGCATCAAACAGGTTTAGGCTATAGCCTACTCTTTCTGTCTAAAGTGAAAGCAAGTTGTGATCACTGATGCATAGAGACCAAAAGGCCGATAATGAATTCTGGATAAGAAGGCACCTTCATGAATATGTGGGCGTACGGGTTGAACTAGTTTATTTGGTTGTTATGAGGTGACGTTTTACATAGCTCTCCATTTACCACATAGGACACCAATATGCTGTTCTCCTTAAGGGCAAACGGTTGAAGTTTGAGTTTGTAGATTATAGAATGTATGTGTATGAGTAAAACTACAGCAAAAAAAAAAAAAATTATGTTTAATTATCAAAGTGAATAACGTCTGATACAGAATTAGTGTGAAATGGATACTGTGTTGTTGCCTTGGAGTCTGGGTGTGTCTCCTCTACATTCCCCTCACAGAAGGTAAGACAGGAAAACTTACTGTTCATAAATAACATTTAAATGGATTAAGAATGTGTTTTTTTAATGATGTTAACGGAAACATATTAAACAAATAGTTTGTGTAATTTAAAAAGACAAAGGAAACATGTTTTGAAAGTGAGTTTTTATATATTATAAAATCATATAGGTGGAGGCCTTAGGTGGGAGCCTTAGGTAGAATACTCGGGTGGAATGCTTAGGTGGGGGTATTAGGTGGAGGCCTTAGGTAGAGGCCTTAGCTGGAGGCCTTAGATGGGGGCCTTAGGTGGGGGCCTTAGGTGGAGGCCTTAGGTGGAATGCTCAGGTGGAGGCCTTAGGTGAAATGAACACTTGGTATACGTTTATCCTGCAATTCCTTTTTTAATGCAAATCTTAAGACTCAAACTATGTAAATGTCTGTTATTAAGTGTATTAATGTGTGTTATTAATTACTACTTGTATGTGGTT
The DNA here is from genome assembly GCA_026901105.3 of Galaxias olidus. Lineage (NCBI taxonomy): Eukaryota > Metazoa > Chordata > Actinopteri > Galaxiiformes > Galaxiidae > Galaxias > Galaxias olidus. The sequence goes on from JAPMUY010004956.1 coordinate 7,610, forward strand.
GTCTACAGAATGAATCCAGACTGGAAGATGGGGGCTGTGATTGGATTCCTGCTGTTGATCTCTGCCACTCCATCCACTGGTACGTGAACATTCATATATACATCATTACAGGTCAAATGTTGAGTAATAAACTAGATATTATATTTTGTCATTAGGTGATTTTAAACAAAAACAAAAAAAAAAGGAAGAAAAATCTTCACACATTTCATGCTCACACATTAGATTAATAATTTTATTTTCATGAAATTATATTTTATTTTAAGGTGAGTCCTAGGTAGTAACTTCAGCTCAGCCAATAGTGGCGGTAGCTGGTGATGATGTCATCCTACCTTGTTATCTGGTACCTGCCCTCAGTGCTCTTATCATGACAATAGAGTGGTCCAGACCAGACCTGAAACCCAAATATGTACACCTCCATCAACTTGGACGCACCTTGAATGAAAACCAGAACCTGGATTACAAGTCTAGGACCGGGTTGTTCACTGATGAACTGTGGAATGGCAACGTCTCTCTGAAACTCTCCCGTGTGCGTCGCTCTGATGAAGGGACATATAAGTGCTACATTCCCTCATTGACGAACCAGGTGAAAGAATCAAATGTTCAACTCATAGTCATTGAGTCAAAATTGTCAAAAATATAATTTAATCAAAAGATGACAAGTGTGTCAATGGCTATTTTATAATCAGCATATTTTGGTTTTGATTTTGTTTCATTAGTGATTTATTTGCTGGGTTTTTGAATTGAGGAGATCTGTGTCAAGTTATCCGTGATTTTTGCTTCAGCTCTGCTAAAACACATGGCTAACTGTTGACCTCCTTTACAATCCATTTTAATTCATATTTGATATTTGATTTAAAGAAGCTAAATGTTTAAATAGGTTATCTATTACTTCCTAGGTTCTGTGTCTATACCAGAGATCTCCATGGTGAAAAATCCCAAGAAAGGTGTTGATCTGCAGTGTGAGTCTGGAGGCTGGTACCCAGAGCCTGAGGTGGAGTGGCTGGACAGTGAGGGACACATCCTCTCTGCTGGACCCACAGAGACAGTCAAAGACCCTGTGTTAAAGGATATAAAGGGGAACTAAAGAGGATGTTAAAGGATATAAAGGGGAACTAAAGAGGATGTTAAAGGATATAAAGGGGAAGCAGGGAGAACAGGAGAGATGCTAAAGCAGAGTGAGGAAGAGCACAGTTAAACAAAGGATAGACTTAAAATAACTAAGGAGGAGCTGGAAGCAAGCGAAGAGAAGCTGAGAGGAATATAAGGAGAGCTAGTAACCACTCAGGAGGAGCTTAGAGTATGCAAAGCAGAACTATTGAGAACACAGGAGGTGTTACGAGTTGAAGAGGAGGAGCTAGAGGGAACAAAGGAGGAGCTTCAATTAACACAGGGGGGATTAAATGATAAAGGAAAGGATCTGGAGACAAACTAAGGAGGCGTTAAGAGTGTAAGAAAAGGAGCTTGGGACAACACAGGAGGTGTTAATGGTTAAAGAGGTGAAGGGAGGGAGAAATAGGAAGGACCTTGAAGTGAAATAACACAGGAGATGCTCAAGTGAACACAGTTGAAACTATAAGTGGTAATGTATAATCAGCAGTAAGGCTCTGACACCCCCGGCATATCTCAGAATCAGAAGATAGTTGATATATGTTGAATATATATATATATATATATATATATATGATATATATATTCAACATGTTTGATAGACAAAAGAGACACCACAATCTTACCCCACACAACTGATTTTCAACAGTAAAAAAAATTATAATAATAAAAAACATATATATATATATATATATATATATATATGTATACATAAATACATAAAAATTACAAAACAGGACCCTGAGTTGCTTTTGTGGTTTCCCCTGACAACTCACTTGTTAACAAGTCAGCCATCTTAGGTGTCCCTCAAAGTCCCTGTAGTTCTGGTTGCTTCTGAACAGAAGCAAAGAAAGATGTGGCAAGGATCAACAAAGGACATTGTGCTCATAAAATTTATTTACTGAATGCAAGTGGAAAGACGCAGACATCAACATACTATTAAACAAACTAAATGTCTTCAACTGCATTCTTTCAAATACGGAACATCTGTAAAAACGTGTTCCAAACTGGAATGAGTGTTAATGGTTCATTGGAAAGGTAAGGGCACCTAGTCTAAGATATTACACTTTGAGGGAGGGAGAGGTTTAAAAGGCTGCACAGATAATGAGGAAAATTCCCTAAAATCACTTTATGAATAAACAAAGTGCCAGCGGAAACAACTAAGGAGGCATGGTAAGGCATTTACAATGAGCATATTGTTTGTGTGTGTGTGTGTGTGTGTGTGTGTGTGTGTGTGTGTGTGTGTGTGTGTGTGTGTGTGTGTGTGTGTGTGTGTGTGTGTGTGTATGTGTGTGTGTGTGTGTGTGTGTGTGACCATCTAGTGGTTGAATTGGTTATTTCCATAGGACATGTACAATAGTAGGCCATGTTGCTGTTAAATATTTATTTTACAGTTCAGAGTTGGATACTATTGGTCTGTAAGTGTGTCATTGTTTTGGATAAAGTGTTTGCCAGATGTAGTTGACAGGAAAGTATATTGCAAAACATCAAAATGTTTAATCTTCTGGTAAAGTGTTTGTGGTAACATGCTGAGGTGAGCTAAATGTAACGTCTATTTCATCCTCACAATTCGCAGCCATAGTGAGCTAACTGAGTGGTCACTTGCTCTTGATGCGCGTGAAAATGATTGAATGTCAAGTTGAAGATTCATAGTGAAAACTAATAAGTCAATGCATTCTGGTGCACGATTCTTTTAGCTTCAAAGTAAAACAAAAAGCCTTTGTAAACTATGAAAACAACAAAAATGCCACACTGGTAACATTGTCACTCATTACAGAATGAATACGGTCAAAAGACTGTGTGCGCTCTGTAATAGATAATTTCAATCTATGACAGAAAGTAACCAATTAATGAGAGGGAGAGACCATGAAAAGATCAAGTACAGTTTTTTTGATGACTACAGAGTCTGAGTCAGAGTCTGTACACAGAGAAAATACTACATTCAGATCAGTCTAACGACATAGCAAGTTCTGATTAGTTGACAAGGTTCTTATGCGTATATAGGTCTATTAGATAAACAATCATTCCATTGGACAAGATGGATCACATGTTCATAATCAGCATATCTTAAGACACATATGCAGGAAACTAAGACATGACTTCATGTTATGACTCAACCCAAACTTCTAGACCTCAGTGTTTCCAAAAGACACATACTGTCTCTTTGGTGACCTGACCCTCGCTCTGAGCCTCCCCTCACCCCTGAACCACATCCCAGGCCGGAACAGCCGCTAGGATGCCCAAATTTGGCCACAACAGCTCCCACTCAGTCACCTGCCCAGGTATGAGAAGCTTACACCTTTAAAGCCTCCTCTGGCCAATAGGGGGACACAATCACACAAACAATTAGTGCACACAATTAAAGAGAAGTGAATCATGTTATTTTAATAATGGCTCCTAAACTAAATGTTATGGATTATCGAGGGTGTCCCCATGTCTTCATATTTATTTGTTTGGTGTTTTGTATAATAACGTTAATCTTTCTGATTTTCACTTTCACAAAATGTCATGTTATTACTAACTACTAAAGATGCAGGGAAAGTCAGGCCTTGACAAGTCTTTATTGAAGGATGTCTAAGCGAGCTGTCTAGTTTAGCAAATAGACATTGCCTATAGTATAGTAAAATATATAATTGTGTAAGTGTCATAAACAGAAACAGAAACAGAAACAACTTAATAAAAGAAGATTAATTGATAAAAAATAAACATTACTTACATACACCACAATGATTAAAAGCAAATTAAGACATAACACAGAATGAGAACGACTGCAGAGCACCCAGAAATATGGAGACTCTGAGTGGGACATGTCAGATGTTGTCATGGGCAACATGTTTGGGATTTCAACTCTTATTTGTCAATGTGCACACACGAGGCTGTTGTAGCTGCTGCTGCAGTAGTTGGAGTTTATTGCTTTTGATTTTCCTGTTTGCTGCTTGCTCGGCCTGCTCACTTTTAGTCTCCCCAGCACTCCTACTACATCGAAACCGACACCCAGAAATAGCAGTCCTCCAACTAATCACCAAATTGAACTGCCCTGGTTCCACTTGGTGATCCGTCAGATGAATGCCTCATCACCGCCACGGTCCTGCAGTGCCCTCTACTGGACAGATGCCGTCACAACCCTCACAATCTCATTCCTGTCATTAATGGGAACCTTTGGTGTTTTGAGGATGATACTGTTGTTGGAACTGAGGGCATGAGAGCTACAGGAAATTTGTAAAAGAAATGCAGGAAATAAGGCTATTTACTTCTACGTTAGCAACAGCTAATGAGCATGACGTCTAGTGGTAAAGACGGCCAGCTGACCATGGCATACAGATAACAGTGGTGACTTACAAAATGAATAGTGGTAAAGGACGTCAAGCCTACCCAAGGATATATTATATAGATAATGTGTCCGTAATAAAAAAGGGATGACAATATTCTGCACTAGAGTGTGTGTGTCTATAGATATATACAGCCTTGTTACAGTACAAAAAGCCTATCCTGGATTTGACTTGGCTTTGGCTTGCAGGAAACGGATGTGAGTGTTAAAAGTGAGTCCAGGATCTAACCAGAGACCAAGATATTCATAAATTGTCAACTATTCCAGCTCAAAACAATCAAGAGGTTTGGGCTAGGCAAGCGCTGCTGTTTTCCCTGCCTCTGTTGACTGTTAACAGAAGACACGCTAAACCAGACATTCCTGTGTAAGATCCAGACAGAAACAGCTGAGGGTAGATGATTGAGAGACAATTAAGAGGCATGAACCGCATGAACCCTTTCACAAAGTTGTGTTTCGTATTTGTTATTGTTCAATTATCTAAACAAAGTTTTTTAAGTAGTAGTTTGTTTTATGTCAACGGCACTCAATATACGGTTTACTTTATCTACTCTTGTTCTGCATGAATAAGAGAGATGGGGGCAGAGAAACAGAAGAGAGGAAAAGAGGAGGGAGGGAGAAAGAGGGAGCATGAACTCATGATCTCACTGCAGCAGAGAGCGCTCGCCCCCAGACCTTCCATGAGCGGCTGTGACTCCATAGCGCATTTCAAAACAGGGTTACAAGGTGCTTTACAATAAAAATAACAATACAGAATTTTATATAATTAAAACACAAAAATTACACCGTAAAATCAGGTAAAATAACTAAAATAACAAAAAAATAATCTAAAAAACAAATATAAAAAGTGGCGTTTAAGAGAAACTCTTAACAATCAGTTTTAAGAAGTGATTTAAAAGAGGAAACTGAGGTGGCCTGCCTGAGATAATTAGGGTCCTCTAAAGGATCACCCTTAGTCCTCAGGTCCTTGAGCAGCCCCTGTTCCCAACCTAGCAACTAATAAGTGTCTTTTAAAAGTTTCTGCCTGCAGTTCCCTGCAGTTCACCTCACGAACAACAGAAACAACAGTTAGCGGAAAAACTCACTGTACAACCAACACTTGTCAGAAAAATAGACTTACCTGTTCCGAAATTACAGGTTAACAGCTAACCAACAACACGAGAAAAAAGACTGGACTTCATGTTCATATTTCCCTCACGACAACAATACATGCACAGCATTAAGTGGTAAAGGACACAATGACCAGCACAAAGATGGAGAGCATTTTAGCCAGGGAGAAATAAAGACTTCTATTTATTCCGAACAGTTGGAGGGAAGCTGGATCACATGACTTCATTGTTTTGAATCAACAGTCATTTATGGAGGTGGTTTAACCAACAAGTTGTCTCTTTTCAGGAAGCTGCCAGTTATTTACACATGCACACACAGACACGCACACACGCACACACACACACACACACACACACACACATGTACACACATGCACACAGTCACATGAACACACACACACACACACACACACAGATACACACACACACACACACACACACGCACACACACACACACACACACACACACACACACACACACACACACACACACACATACATACACGCACACATAGTCACATGAACACACACACACACACAGACACACACACACGAACACACACACACACACACACACACAGTCACACAATGACATATGATTACAACGGCAAAAATAATGGACTGTTTAAAACAGTGAGATAGTTAGCAAACGGTTTTACAGAAATTTTATAGGAAACATTTTTTTTAACAATATCCAAGTTACCTTTGCAAACAAGCTCTTTCTAAGATTTTTCCATTGTTAACAATAGTGTAATTGATAGTAGTGTGTGTCCGTGTCTGTCTGTGTATGTGTGTGTGTGTGTGTGTGTGTGTGTGTGTGTGTGTGTGTGTGTGTGTGTGTGTGTGTGTGTGTCTGTGTGTGTCTGTGTGTGTGTGTGTGTGTGTGTTGGGTGGCTTTTTAAAGGGATTTGTGAATTACCATTCCGGCCCCTCTTACGTCTCCAGATGATGAAGATGAGTGCCACAGTAACATCCAGTATGAGGAGGGCAGCAACTCCAACACCTATGGCACCGGTACAATGTGCTGACTGTGAGGGGATAAATATATGACCTGAAATAAAAAAAACTAAATAAAAAAACTACGTATTGGGAATATTCAGGAACGAACAATTCAAATTTCTCTGATAAAATATCGTAAAGTGAATCCTAAATATCTTTTAATCAAAAATATGTTTATCTGAAACATAGTATTGAGTTTTCTTTATCATACATTTGTTACATATATTTTACGGAACAGGAACACAATTTAGTTTGTCATGGCTGAGTCTGCATTGTATTTTCAAGCTGTGACAACTCCACACTAAATAAAAGGAGGCGTGATTGCTGTCACCTGAAACATGAATATCTGTCTCTCTGGTTTGGTTGATGTGCTGCTGTTGAACTCTACAGGTGAACCTGTTGGTGACAGTCTTCTTCACAGTCACAAGGCGTCTGACAGTGTAGGTGCCGTCAGGGTCATTGAGTGTCTCTGTGGGTCCAGCAGAGAGGACGTGTCCCTCACTCTCCAGCCACTCCACCTCAGGCTCTGGGTACCAGCCTCCAGACACACTGCAGAACCACCCTTTCATTTTCCAGATCCACAATTGAGATCTTTGGCTCAAAAACAGCACCTTCATAAAAACATTTATACAAGTATGTATAAGTATGCTAGTGACACAAGTATGCAACCATTTTGTAACACAGGGAGTCAGACGTCATCACCAGCAACTGCTACTATTGGCTGGCGGGGAACCAATCGCCTGAGACTGAGCTTGAAACAAACAAACAAACAAACAAAAAAGATTAAAACTCTAAAGTTAGTAATTTTAAAATTATTTGTTGTTATTTACTAAATAAATAAATAAAACTCTAGTTACTTAGTAAATAGAACAATCTGAAGTAAAGGAAAACCTGTAGTTTATTGCTGAATTGACAAAATATGTGTATATGTGTATTCTACATAATACGAGTTTTATGTATTAGAACAACATGGCTGACCGATATGTACGATGTTGTCAAGGAAAATAACCTAGAAAACAAATGAATGACTCTGTTGACTTTGTCATTAAATGGGTCACTATGTAAGGCATTTTAATCTGAACTCTTGTCCACTGTACTCACTGTAATAATAATGTTATAGATCACTTTAATACAGAGACAACCTATTCTACTATTACTATTCTGTAATAATTATATTATCTATCACTTTAATAAAGATATATCATATTCTACTATAGGTATCCTGTTATGTTAACGGTTAACTTGATACCTTTAAAATAATAATAACGTTTCTCTCAAAGAAACAGTATGGTGAGAATACTTGATTATCATTTGAAAGCCCCGCCCCCTTCACCTCCAAAACCAAAATGAAACATTCTCCTCCTAACTTTGTAATAAATTAATTCTAAACGTCTTCATTCCACATTCCCGTAAGTTCACAAGTTCACCTCGAAACCTGAAGTCCAGACTTACCTCTTCCAACACGGCAGGTAAAGAGCAAACCAACAACCAGGAAAAAAATACTGCAGTTCACATTCACTTTCCTCAAGACAATAATATATCCACACCTTAAGGTAGTTTGATCAAAGTAAAGACAATACTATATCCACAGCTTTGAGTTAGTTTGATCAGAGTAAAGACAGCACTATATGTCCACAGAGTAAAGACAATACTATATCCACAGCTTTGAGTAAGTTTTAATGAGTAAAGACAGCACTATATGTCCACAGAGTAAAGACAGTACTATATCCACAGAGTAAAGACAATACTATATCCACAGCTTTGAGTAAGTTTGATCAGAGTAAAGACAGCACTATATGTCCACAGAGTAAAGACAGTACTATATCCACAGAGTAAAGACAGCAATATATCCACACCTTTGGGTAGCTTGAGCAGAGTAAAGACAGCAATATATCCACACCTTTGGGTACTTCGAGCAGAGTAAAGACAGCAATATTTCCACACCTTTGGGTAGTTTGAGCAGAGTAAAGACAGCAATATATCCCCACCTTTGGGTACTTTGATCAGAGTACAGTACTCTATCCACACCTTTGGGTAGTTTAAACAGAGTAAAGACAGCAATATATCCACACCTTTGGGTAGTTTGAGCAGAGTAAAGTACTCTATCCACACCTTTGGGTGGTTTGAGCAGAGTACGGTACTCTTTCCACACCTTTGGGTAGTTTGAGCAGAGTACGGTACTCTATCCACACCTTTGGGTAGTTTGAACAGAGTAAAGACAGCAATATATCCACACCTTTGGGTAGTTTGAGCAGAGTACAGTACTCTATCCACACCTTTGGGTAGTTTGAGCAGAGTACGGTACTCTATCCACACCTTTGGGTAGTTTAAGCAGAGTAAAGACAGCAATATATCCACACCTTTGGGTAGTTTGAGCAGTGTACAGTACTCTGTCCACACCTTTGGGCAGTTTGAGCAGAGTACGGTACTCCATCCACACCTTTGGGTAGTTTGAGCAGAGTGCGGTACTCTATCCACACCTTTGGGTAGTTTGAGCAGAGTACGGTTCTCTATCCACACCTTTGGGTAGTTTGAGCAGAGTACGGTACTCTATCCACACCTTTGGGTAGTTTAAGCAGAGTAAAGACAGCAATATATCCACACCTTTGGGTAGATTGAGCAGTGTACAGTACTCTGTCCACACCTTTGGGTAGTTTGAGCAGAGTAAGGTACTCTATCCACACCTTTGGGTAGTTTGAGCAGAGTACAGTACTCTATCCACACCTTTGGGTAGTTTGAGCAGAGTACGGTACTCTATCCACACCTTTGTGTAGTTTGAGCAGAGTACGGTACTCTATCCTCACCTTTGGGTAGTTTAAGCAGAGTAAAGACAGCAATATATCCACACCTTTGGGTAGTTTGAGCAGAGTACAGTATTCTATCCACACCTTTGGGTAGTTTGAGCAGAGTAAAGACAGCACTATATGTCCACAGAGTAAAGACAGTACTATATCCACAGAGTAAAGACAATACTATATCCACAGCTTTGAGTTAGTTTGATCAGAGTAAAGACAGCACTATATGTCCACAGAGTAAAGACAGTAATTATATCCACAGAGTAAAGACAGCAATATATCCACACCTTTGGGTATTTTGATCAGAGTACAGTACTCTATCCACACCTTTGGGTAGTTTGATCAAAGTAAAGACAATACTATATCCACAGCTTTGAGTTAGTTTGAGCAGAGTAAAGACAGCACTATATGTCCACAGAGTAAAGACAGTACTATATCCACAGAGTAAAGACAATACTATATCCACAGCTTTGAGTTAGTTTGATCAGAGTAAAGACAGCACTATATGTCCACAGAGTAAAGACAGTACTATATCCACAGAGTAAAGACAGCTATA
>JAPMUY010004956.1:22500-35341 GCA_026901105.3 Galaxias olidus
TTTCTCTGAGCGTCAGTTCAAACAGATCTCAGTTCCTTGAGTTTCTCTGTGAGACAGTAAGAGTTAGTTAGGGTGCACTCGTGTCAGGTAAAAAAGAAAGAGGATTTGTCTGTGATATAGTTTTATGTAGTTTTGTGTCATTCTGTTGCATTTAAGATGGAGATAGTATCACTCTGCATCATGCTCTGTGAGTATACATGTACCTCTCTGTTAGAGTATGAGAGTGAGGGAGAACATGCTTGTGTAAAAGAGAGAGAAAAATCTCTTTTAAATTTTTTTTGTCCAATTTTACTATCTTTGGGTAATTGGAGAAAAAGAGAATCACTTTGTGTTGAAGTTCTTCAATTTTTTCATTCTGGTGCATTTATTTCTCCTCCAGCCTCTCTGATTATCAGCCCAGACAGATCTCAGTTCTTTGAGTACGAGTCTGTCTCTCTGAGCTGTGAGGAAGTGGAGGGGAACTCTGCTGGATGGACCGTGAAGGGGGAAACGCAGAGAGAGCTGAGGACCTGGTAATGGCTGGGGCTCTGTGTCAAACTCCACCTGCATCATTAACACCATCCACTCGTTTAACACGAGAGTGCTGGTGTGAGTCGGACTCAGGAGAACGCAGCCACGCCGTCAACATCACAGTGACAGGAAGGACTCGATTCTCTCAAAAATTATAGATATATATTTCTATTTGGTTTCAGCACTATTAAACATAAAAGGTATTTCATAGAACAATTTATTGTGTAGGTGGTGAGGTGATCCTGGAGAGTCCTGTCCTTCCTGTGACAGGAGGGAGATGATGTCACTCTGAGCTACAAAGATGTGTTCCATGACAAGGAGACAGTGTCCAAGTCAGATGAATCTTGTAACAACTCTGACCTGGGAGAAAATCTCAGAAGCGTACTTCTACAAAGATGTATTCTAACCCTGATCAGGACTGAGTCTACAGTGAGAGATGAGGTCATCATCCCAGAACAGTTATAATGTCTTCATCTTTAATAGGAGCCTTGACCTGGGAGAATCACCAGAGAGTTGGCTGGCAGAGATGTGAGACACTGAAATTATGTATTAAAATAAGCTTTTGCTTTTGATGAATATTTAACGGACATTTATGTTTAATTGTAAATTGTCAATGATGTTACATAAATGTAATTATTTGAATCTTTTTTTTTGAGGTACCTCCTGCTCCCCCTCCCCCCACCCCCTCCTCTTTTCTCTTCATTCTCCCTCTCTCCTCCCCCTCTCCCCTTCTTCCTCGTCTCTTTCTGTGGTGGGGGCTGCTGTCTCCCTCTCTCTTCTGGTTCTACTGGCAGTGCTTTTCTTGAGGACACCCAAAGGTAAGATATATATTTTAGAATCCAAATATCATATTTTACAACTGAATTACAAAATTTAGAAAAGTATTTCTTGATCACATATAGTACATGTTTTTCTAAAGTGTGTTATATTTTAATGTTGTCCACCTGCTTTTAAGTTTAGTGTAACGCTGTCTTACTGTATGTTTGTGTTAGTTTAATCTTTGTTTCCATAGTAACCTGCTAAGTGAATTTTCATTATAATGACATGTAATGAAGTTAGTTACACTCCTGGTGTGTTTCAGGTGTGTCTGCTGATGGGATGTATAGTAGAATAACATTTACAGTAGACAAGAATTACAAACCGAGAAACGGAGGTAAGCTATGTATAAGCTATATAAGCTATAAGCTACACTGAGAGATAAATACACAAATGTAGAGACACTCGCAAACACAAACACACGCATAAATAACTACACAAACACACATTTAGGAAGAGGAGAGGTAAGCTAACACATTAAGATACACAGAGAGACACATACACACATGTAGATACACATGCAAACACACATTTAGGAAGAGGAGAGGTAAACTAGCACTTAACATCAACAACACATCAGGTTGCACACATTTAGGGGGAGGAAGAGGGGTATTATAGCACCTATCTAAACTATTGTTATGGTTGTAATTTGAAGTATAGTATAGTATAGTGATAGTATAATGATCAAAACAAGTTTCATTTGGTAATTAAAATTGTAAATTAATTGTAAATTTTAAATGTTCAACCTTTCAATCCAATACTGTTCCTCGGAGGGAAGTCAATGTCATTTAAAATGGCTGCCATGCTAGAGTAGTATAAAACAAACCATACCTCTCTTTAAAAATAGTTTAACGATCCTAACAACAAACTGTACTTTTCTTTTCTCCGTTAAGGTGACCAGCCTCCACAATGAGACCATGTGAGTTATGTTATGATTATGTTCTATATTCTCACTCTGGCATCCATTTTTAAATAAAAAGGCTTGCTGACTGTGGCTGCTATCTTTTGAAAACGAACCACTAAGGTGTAACGTGTGGCACATGCATAGCTCCAATTTCAATCCTTCACCTGTTAAGATGACTGTTAATATGACATACAGCTATTAAGCTAGGCTACATAGCTCCAATCTCCATCCGCTTCACCTGTTAATATGACTGTTAATATGACATACAGCTATTACACTAGGCTACATAGCTCCAATCTCCATTCTGCACCTGTAACTATGACATACATCTATTAAGCTAGGCTACCTCGCTCCAATCTCCATCCTTCACCTGTTATTTATGACTGTTAATATGACATACAGCTATTACGCTAGGCTACATAGCTCCAATCTCCATCCATAACCTGTAACTATGACATACAGCTTTAAAGATAGAGGACATAGCTCCGATCTCTATCCTTAACATACCGCTTTTAAGCTAGGCTACATAAAACCATGTAAATCAGGTTATTAAAGACAGCCAGAAATGTCTGCCCTCACTTTGTAAAAAGGCTGAGCTTGGCTCCTGCATTACATTTTTTTAAATAGTTTTTTACAACCACTTCAGACTGAAATTGTGTTTTAAGTATACATGACTGTTCTAGTTAGAGTATCATATTCGTTTAGGAACCTTCAGCAGACATGTCTACAGATTTCTCCTGTTTTGTTGCAGGTCACTGATACACAAATCTGCTGAGAGATAGAGGAGTCATTGTGTATTTCTGTGCTTTACTGTGGACACACGCACACACGTCAATCCCCCGAGCTATCTCTCAGTGCAGTGGGTCTGTCTAATTTATAGTGTATTCTTGGAGACTGTGGTTTAGCTACTGTTGTATTCTCTACTATCTGGTTTAGCTAACTGTTGTATTCTCTGCTATGTGGTTTAGCTAACTGGTTTATTCTCTGCTATGTGGTTCAGCTAACCGTTGTATTGTCTACTATCTGGTTTGGCTAACTGTTGTATTCTCTGCTATGTGGCTTAGCTAACTGTTGTATTCTCTACTATGTGGTCTGTGGCTAGCACCTCTCTGGTGTAATTCTGCAGAGAATCAGAACAGAGAACAGAGGTGGTCTCTAGATGTCTCTATGCAGTAGAGGGGTTATTTTAAACCGCATGGGAAGATGCAGAGTTCTCACTTCTCAGCTTGTGGTTAACTGTTTTCTGTGTCTCTATATTTCCACCTCAATATGTTTCACGTTGTTAGCGAGCTACTTTACAGTTAGCTGACCACAGTCACGATCAACAGTTTTAGCTAAATAGATGTTCAGCATGCTACCAGTGACCGCTGGCTTACAGTCTTTGAGCTAAGCTAAGCTATCGCAATTTACCTACTTACCAAAATAATGAATTATTGGACGCATAATCATAAAATTGGGTCATAAAGCAGGTCTTGCACACTTCGTATTGTATGAAGATAGTTCACATGTTAATACTTCAGTGAGAAAGTGTTTAAAGTGACAGCTAGCGTGTCCTTGTCAAGTCCACAGTCTGTGTCTGTTTCAGGTAGGCTGTGGGTATTCTACCGCAAACTCACCATTGTTACGTTTTAATCCACACACACACACACAAATATGTAAGGCTGTGTCATTCAACCTAATTTCTCAGAACAACCTTATTTATAGAAATAAACCCCCTTTGAGACATTTGATGATTGATTATGGATTGTTATTTTTAGTACCGTATTTTAAAAAACAAAACGAATTAAATAAATGTGCTGGTCATAACAAGGTAAAATTAATCTCCTGAATGAAACATTGTTCTTTGATATATTGAATCGCTGGAAAGTAGATTCTGTTTTTCCCTTCGCTATTCCCTGCATTCAGATCTGCCGCCTGCGTTCCATTGGTTCCCTCCCCCTCATCATCAATCGCCCATCAGCTGTCACCCGTCGACGGACCAATCATGGAACGGTCCGTCTTATTCAAAAACCTTCCCGCCGGTATTCTCCGGTAGATCCAGAGATTCAGTCATTCGTTTCTATAGTCTGTGTTTGTTGGCTCGTTAGTTCGTTAGGTACTCGCTCTCGTTAATTAAGGATATTCTGTTTGTTTCTTTTTTTCCCATTTTGTTATTCGATTGTCCCTGTGTTAAATATAGTTTTTTGTTTGGTGTTCGCTTAGCCGTAAGTCGGCACTGTATACTGTACAGTATTTATTTTGTTCATTACCTGTTTTTCCCCCCCTTGTGATCTTGTATATGATACAGTTTATTTTGATCCCTCCCGTTTTCCTCGTTTTAGCCAGTACTCGGTACTGTGCTTTTGTTTTGCCCATTTTTGTCACGGAGAAGAGCTATATACCCGTGGGTACACATTACATCACGTAGGTAACTCGCTGTCTATATACACTAGGTTAGGAACATTATAGGAACGAGCAGTTGTCACCCCTTTTTGTTGTAGTATTCAGATTATTTGGAGGTGTAGCGTGTGGTATGCAGTTTTAGAAATAGTTAAGTTAGGGCCTGTAGTTTTGTTTCTTTTATTTGACAATCTGCTCGTGCGGCTCTTCTCCACCTTATTTGTACTGCTCACAGTTTGCACTGTTGTACAATAAATACACCGGGAATGCCCACCTGTAACTGAACCAGGAACACAACAACAAGGAGTACAATGTCAGAATAAAAAGCAGTGCAGGGGCAGGAACTTATGTAGTGACCAGGTGATGGGATACGGGAAGACAGGTGCAAACAACGGAACAATGACACGCAGGTTTCAGTCAGGAGCTGTCCATGGTGCTGGTCTGTGTCCTCACTGTGCTGAGGATTTCCTTATCTTTACATCTCGGTTTGGAAATTCCCTCATTCACTACACATCCCACTAATAACAATAATAATAATAATTAAATTTAGTTTTTAGCGCTTTTCTACAGATACAGCGCTTTACACAAATTTGTAATTTAATTCAATTAATAACACAGAATGAAATGGAGCGACAGCTATCAAACACAACACTCAATCTGAGTGATACCACTGCAGCCAATTTGCGCCAGATTTGCTCACCCAACACATTACAGGTAGTATGAAGCATATCACTAGTACGAACACTGTGTTGCGCTCCCCTCCATACTCCTAGCGTTACCATCACGTAGGGGAGGTTGTGACACTCAGTGGCGTACTTTTAATAATGTAACTGAACACAACAACAAGGAGTGCAATGTCAGAACAAAAAGCAGTGCAGGGGCAGGAACTTATGTAGTGACCAGGTGATGGGATAAGTGAACACAGGTGCAAACAATGAAACAACGATCGCTCCGCGCAGGTCTCAGCCCGGAGCTCTCCATGGTGCTGGTCTGTGTCCCTGCCGTGCTTCAGGGTCCTCTTTGCGCCCTCTGGTGGAGGGTTAGGGTATATGGTGCAAACATAACGCATAAGGGTAAGGGTTAGGGTTAACCCTATGCGCCCTCTGGTGGAGGGTTAGGGTTTTGGTTAACCCTATGCGCCCTCTGCTGGGTTAGGGTTAACCCTCTGTGCCCTCTGGTGGAGGGTTAGAGTTAACACTTTTGCGCCCTATGGTGGAGGGTTAGGGTTAACCCTCTGCGCCTTCTGGTGGAGGGTTAGGGTTAAACCTCTGTGCCCTCTGGTAGAGGTGGAGACTGCTGGACCATGACACAAATAGTGCTGTCAACAAGAGAAGGTAAAAGAAAACACAAGTCAGGAAGATAAATGAGTGCATCCATGACCCAGTAGATAAGAGCAAAGCAAATGCCACATTAAACGTCATAATACAAATTAAGTGTATCCAAAACCTAAACTACAGAACATAAAATATATGAGCACATCCAATGCATGTGCAAGCAGTGCATGTTCGACTGGAGGTATTGGAGGGTACAGTTCCAGTCATAGACCAATAGGTTACCACAAGTGACTCGAATTTTGATGTGTGCTGCTACCAGCAACTGAAGTGCATGGAGCAGAGAAGTGGGTTAGGGTTAGGGTCAGGGTTAGCCAGTGCAGTGTGTGGAGCAGAGTAATTTTCTAGATCCACTAATGAGAGCTTTGGCTCAGCTACAGCACCTGCATAAAACCATCTACATAAGTATACAGTGCTGTGCAAAAGTATTTGTCCCCTTAAAGATTTCTTCTGTTTTTGATTTTTGGTCACACTTACATTTTTCAGATCATCAAACAAATATTAATATCAGACAAAGACAACCTGAGGGAATACAAAATGCAGTTTTTAAATCTTGCAAAAGTATTCACCCCCTTGGCATGTTACTTATTTTTGTTACATTACAACCTGTAATTTAAATGTTTTTTTAATCTGAATTTTATGTGATGGATCTGCACAAAATAGTCTAAGTTGGTGAAGTGAAATGAGAAAAAAATATATTATATAGTATATTAAAAATTATTAAAAAAAAAAAATATCTGGAAATTGGCATGTGCATATGTATTCACCCCCTTTGCTATGAAGCCCCTCAAAAGTTCTGGTGCAACACATTACCTTCATAAGTAACATAAGTAGTGAAATGAAGTCCACCTGTGTGTAATCTAAGTGTCACATGATCTGTCAACATAAACACACCTTTTCTGAAAGGTCCCAGAGGCTGCAACACCACTAAGCAAGAGGCATCACACCATGAAGACCAAGGAGCTCTCCAAACAAGTCAGGGACAAAGTTGTTGAGAAGTACTAGTCAGGGTTGGGTTATAAAAAAATATCCAAATCTTTGATGATCCCCCGGAGCACCATCAAATCCATCATCTTCAAATGGAAAGAACATGGTACCACAACAAACCTGCCAAGAGAGGGCCGCACACCAAAACTCACAGCCCGGGCAAGGAGGGCATTAATCAGAGAGGCAGCACAGAGACCAAAGGTAACCCTAAAGGAGCTGCAGAGTTCCACAGCAGAGACTGGTGTATCTGCGCATGGGACCACAATAGGCCGTACACTCCATAAAGCTGGGCTTTATGGAAGAGTGGCCAGAAAAAAGCCATTACTTAGTGTTAAAAATAAGATGGCACGTTTTGAGTTTGCCAAAAGGCATGTGGACGACTCCCCAAATGTATGGAGGAAGGTGCTCTGGTCAGATGAGACTAAAATTGAACTTTTCGGCCAACAAGGAAAACGCTATGTCTGGCGCAAAACCCAACACATCCCATCACCCCAGGAACACCATCCCCACAGTGAAACATGGTGGTGGCAGCATCATGCAGTGGGGATGTTTTTCAGCAGCAGGGACTGGGAAACTGATTCGAGTCGAAGAAAAGATGGATGGTGCTAAATACAGGGATATTCTTGAGCAAAACCTGTTTCAGTCTGCCTGTGATTTGAGACTGGGACGGAGGTTCACCTTCCAGCAGGACAATGACCCGAAGCATACTGCTAAAGCGACACTCGAGTGGTTTAAGGGGAAACATTTAAATGTGTAGGAATGGCCTACTCAAAGCCCAGATCTCAATCCAATTGACAATCTGTGGTCAGTCTTGAAGATTGCTGTTCACAAGCGGAAACCATCCAACATGAAAGAGCTGGAGCAGTTTTGCCTTGAGGAATGGGCAAAGATCCCAGTGGCAAGATGTGGCAAGCTCATAGAGACTTATCCAAAGCGACTTGCAGCTGTAATTGCCGTAAAAGGTGGCTCTACAAAGTACTGACTTTAGGGGGTGAATAGTTATGCACGCTGAAGTTTTCTGTTATTTTGTCCTATTTGTTGTTTGCTTCACAATAAAAAAAAAAAAAACATCTTCAAAGTTGTAGGCATGTTCTGTGGATAAAATGATGCAAACCTTCAAACAATCCGTTCTAATTCCAGGTTGTGAGGCAACAAAACATGAAAAATGCCAAGGGGGGTGAATACTTTTTGCAAGGCACTGTATTAAGGGAAAAAAAGCTATCCAAACCAACCTGGCCCTATGTGAAAAAGCAATTGCCCCCTAGACCTAATAACTGGTTGGGCCAGCCTCGGCGGCAACAACTGCAATCAAGCGTTTGTGATAACTAGCAATGAGTCTTTCACATCGCTGTGGAGGAATTTTGGCCCACTCTTCTTTGCAGAATTGTTTTAATTCAGCCACAAATGAGGGTTTTCAAGCATGAACGGCCTGTTTAAGGCAGCATCTCAATCGGATTTAAGTCCGGACTTTGACTAGGCCACTCCAAAACCTTCATTTTGGATTTTTTGAGCCATTCAGAGCTGGACTTGCTGGTGTGCTTCGTATCATTGTCCTGCTGCATAACCCAAGTGCACTTGAGCTTAAGGTCCCGAACTAATAATAGCTCTCGCTGTGGTTCGCTGGAGTCCCAAAGCCTTAGAAATGGCTTTGTAACCCTGTCCAGACTGATAGATGTCAATGACTTTGTTTCTCATCTGTTCTTGAATTTCTTCAGATCGGGGCATGATATGTTGCTTTTTGAGATCTTTTAGGCTACTTCATGTTGTCAGACAGGTTCTATTTAAGTGATTTCCTGATTCTACATGTCTGGCAGTAATCATGCAGACCTGAGTGTGGCTAGTGAAATTGAACTCAGCTTTCCAAAAAATGTGGTTAATCACAGTTAATTCATGATTTAAAAAGGGGGGGGGGGGGGGGGGGGCAATTACATTTTCACATAGGATCAGGTTGGTTTGGATAGCTTTTTTCCCTTAATAAATGAAATGATCATTTAAAAACAGCTTTTTGTATTGACTCAGGTTATCTTTGTCTGATATTAAAATTTGTTTGATGATCTGAAACATTTAAGTGTGACAAAAAAGCAAAAACAGAAGAAATCTGTAAGGGGGCAAATACTTTTGCACAGCACTGTATATAGGTGTGTTTGTGACATTCTAACTATTTTGTAATTCCCTATGAGAGACCAGAGAGGCTGCTTAATGTTTATCATAATGAGTATATTGTTAAAATAAAGATGTCACCTACCAACAATGAGTTGAATCTGAGTCTCTTTCACCTGGCTCCCCAAAGAGGGAATAAAACACCTGTACATCCCTTCATCAGAGAGTTTCACTCTGAAGAGTTTCAGAGAGACGTTGCCGTTCTTCAGTTCTCCAGTGTACAGAGTGGTCCTGTATCGGTAGGATGGGTTCTGACCGTCACTAGAGGAGCGGCCATCTTGGTGAACGTGCACGTATCTGGGTGTCAGGTCTGATCTGGACTACTCTATCGTCATGTCAACAGCACTGAGGGCAGGTACCAGGTGAGATGGATGACATGATCAGCTACTGCTACTATTGGTTGAGGGGAACCAATCACCTCAGACTGAGCTTGAAACAAACAAAACAGCAAATGCAGTTATTTATTAAATAGAACAAAGAAAAAGTAAAAGAAAACCTTTAGTTAAATGCTGCATTGACACTAATACATGTATTCTACATGTTATACATTAATATAAAACGTATAGAATTAAAGCCCATTGTAATTTGAAACAACAAGGCTGACCGATATCTACTATGTTGTCAAGGTAAAAATCCTCGAAGACAAATTAATGATTTCTTTTACTATGTCAGCAAACAGGTTAAAACACAAGACATGTTAACAATCCTGCCCACTTTCCTCAATGAACGGACTTGATATTGTTCTATTAATATACTATAATAATTATATTATCTATCATAAAGAGACATGATACTTTATGACTATACAGTCGTATGCTATAACTATATTATCTATCATTTTAATAAAGATACATGATATTCTACTATTACTATACTTTGATGTAATAAATGAAACATTCACTACCTAGCTTTGATGTAATAAATGAAACATTCTCTACCTAACTTCGATGTAATAAATTAAACATTCCTTACCTAGCTTTGATGTAATAAATGAAACATTCTCTACCTAGCTTCGATGTAATATACGAAACATTCTCTTGCCAGCTTTGATGTAATAAATGAAACATTCCATACCTAGCTTCGATGTAATAAATGAAACATTCCATACCTAGCTTTGATGTAATAAATGAAATATTCACTACCTAGCTTTGATGTAGTAAATTAAACATTCTCTACCTAGCTTTGATGTAATAAATGAAACATTTCCTACCTAACTTGGTGTAATAAATTAATTTTAAGTCTTCATTCCACATTCCCATAGGTTCATTAGTTCACCTTGAAACCTGAAGTCTAGACTTACTTGTTCCTACACGGCAGGTAAAGAGCAAACCAACAACCAGGAAAAAAATACTGTAGTTCATATTCACTTTCCTCAAGACAATAATATATCCACAGCTGTGAGTTAGTTTGAGCAGAGTAAAGACAGCACTATATCCACACCTTAAGGTAGTTTGATCAGAGTAAAGACAATAATATATCCACAGTTTAAGGTAGTTTGATCAGTTAAAGGCTAGTTGGATCACATGATTCCATTGAAGCTAAGCAATAAGTGGTGATTTAAACATTAATGACAGAAAGAGAGTAGGGGCAGGAGTGAACAGTAGAAACATTGACTTTACTGTAGCTAACTGTATTTATACATCCACAATAAATCAAAGCTCTTTGTTACGATTGTGGTTGCCAATGATGACTGGATTATTCACTGCAACAGGCCTATATTTCTATGTATATAAATCAATAATATAAAAATATATTCTTAGTAAAAATGTATTTATGTGAAACATTATAATTATTGTAATGATTCCGATGACACTAGAGGTATGGTAAGTATTGATGAAGACTCAGGGTCAAAGGTCAAAGTGTCTCCTGTCCTACTGTTTGTGCATTGTTTGAACAAATGCGCCCTCTGGTGCACAGAAAATGTAACAACATCAAGAGATACTTTCTTGGTGCGCATGTATGTATGTGTGTGTGTGGTGGGGGGGGGGGGTATATTCTAGTTTGTAACTTGTAGCTGTGGGTGTATGTGTGCGTAGGGGGGGTATATTCTAGTTTGTAACTTGTAGCTGTTGGTGTGTGTGTGTGTGTGTGTGTGTGTGTGTGTGTGTGTGTGTGTGTGTGTGTGTGTGTGTGTGTGGGTGTGTTGTTGTTGCAAACATAATATCCAATAAAAGTAAAAAATAACAATTTATTTGGTCTTTCTCTCCTCCAGCCTCTGTGAGCGTCACTCCTGATAGATCTCAGTTATTTGTGTACGACTCTATCTCTCTGAGCTGTGAGGAGGAGCAGCAGGGGAGCTCCACTGGGTGGAGGGTGATGGGGGACACCTCAGGAGGGGTGTGTGGTTCTAGTTGGGGGTCTTTTGAAGGCTCCTCCTGTACCATCAAGGTTGCGTTCCCTTCCAACACTGGAGTGTACTGGTGTGAGTCTGACTCAGGACAACTCAGCGACGCTGTCAACATCAGAGTGACCGGTAGGTTCTACTGTCTAACTCCATCACAGTGACCGGTAGGTTCTACTGTCTAACTACATCACAGTGACTGGTAGGTTCTACTGTCTAACTACATCACAGTGACTGGTAAACTGGAAAATCCACATGCTTCATTGTTGCAGTGTTGTTTACATTCTCTTATATGTAAATGTTTGTTGTATTTATCTAAAAGCTAAGGCACTGCTTACGTGAAGCATTTGGAGAGGAGGATGGGTTAAACGGTGGGGTAGGAGGAGGAGGGGTGAGGGGAGGAGGAGGAGGATTGGCGGAAGGCGAGGAGGGGAGTGGGATGAGTGTGGATAAAGAGGGGTGATAAAGTAAGATGAGAGGGGGGAGGGTGGCTGAGGATGAGAGGGTGAGTTTAGGTGAGGATGATAAGGGGTGAGAGGGTGAGGATGTGTGTGTGTGTGGGGGGGGGGGGGGCTAGGCGGTGGGAGAGGGAGGTGTTATCGGTTTACTTTACTTGCTTTGTTTTCCAATAGTTGTTTAGTATGAAAGTTAGAAAAATAATGGGTTTGTGTTTTGTTCAGATGGTGCTGTGATCCTGGAGAGTCCTGTCCTTCCTGTAATGGAGGGAGAGGCTGTGACTCTGCGCTGTCGATACAAGACAACTCCCTCTGACCTCACCGCTGGCTTCTACAAAGATGGCTCCCTCATCAGGACTGAGTCTACAGGAGAGATGACCATCCCTGCAGTGTCCAAGTCTGATGAAGGCCTCTACAAGTGTCATCACTCTGACCTGGGAGAATCACTAGAAAGCTGGCTGGCAGTGAGAGGTGAGAGAATGGCTCTTACAGTGTTTAGGTGTTGTATAAGTGTTTTGTCGTGTCTGTGGTTTATTCATAACTGTGTTGATTTTTCTCCTCATGACCAGCTGTGTCTCTATCTCCTCCTCCTCTTCCTTCTCCTCCTCTTCCTCCTCCTCCTCCTCCTTCTCCACCTCCAGCTCCCATCATGTCTCTGTCCAGACTGATCTGTCATCTAGTGGTGGCGTCTCCATACCTGCTATGTACCATTTGTTAAGGTTTTTAGCCTCAATGGAGAAGGGTGGTTCTCCGCAGGTAACCTTTCCGAATTCGTTGATGGCAAGGAAGATCACTCAGACACAAAATGGGATATAAAACAATGATTACTTTATTATGTTAATTACCAATAATTAATCAACATTTGTCTAATGCTATGATATATTAGTAAACACACGCAGAAGCTGAATAATTACCTTATTTTGCAGATATGAAACCCTAATGGTAAATATCTGGGAAT
>JAPMUY010004957.1:0-35130 GCA_026901105.3 Galaxias olidus
ATAATCTATTATACATTTAATAAATGTAATTACATTACATGAGTAAAGGGATAATAACTATAAAGCTAGCCTGAGGAGGTGTTAAGCTTCTACTTCAAAGTGTTGACAACAACCAGATGGAAGGCTTCCTACATTCCAGCAGGTACAAATGGTGTAGCTTTGGTAAACACTCTCTGAACTCAGGAAGTTATCGTTATTATTCTTGTGTGGCTACATTCGTATGTGTTTGTGTGTGTTTGTGTTGGTGAGCAAGTTAGCAAGAAAAGCCTCTGCACTGAGCTTTGTGAACAGGATTATCACGATAGCAGCAAGATAATATCTATGGACTAAAAAAACAGCAACACAAATCTCATTCCCAATTTCCCGCTCACAGATTTTACTTTGTTATGTTATCACTAATATGGAGACAAAGTCAAGCCAAAGAAACATTGGTGCTATGTTCAGATTCTAGCATCACCTTTTTCATCTGAGTATTTTTACAGTCCAGATAACATCTAACAAAGCAGGTGGTTTTGGTGCAGCCCATGAGTTCTGCATTGCAGTGTGGAATCCCTGAACAGTTTCTCATCGGTGGGTATCTTTCCATTCAATTTAAATTCCCTGCTGAGGACCACCCTGGACTTGGCCAGAAGTCCATTTGAACTACATAAACCTGTACGGTAATAATCACACTTTCAAGTTAGATCTTTTAATGTCAGACCTTTCTTGGATGCCTCCTATTCTAATACGTTGATATCTTGATGTTACAATTAAAACAGTTGTTTGCCATCTCATTGATGTATTTAAAATTCAAATTACATTTCTCACACAACAAAGTTCTTGTCTTGGCTATGCCAGAATCTGTACAAAGCACCCAGGGAGAATTAATCTAATTATTAATCTATATGGTAGAGCAAAAACTTCTGGCTCCTTGCACTGTAGATACAATGTAGATAGACAAACCCATGCAGGAGAATATAGGCTCACAGAGGTCCGTACAGTGTCTGTTTTAGGACATGTGTCAGTCTCAGTCATACTTTGTATCGATCTCATCAAAACTTGTGGTCATTGTTGCTAAAACTTGCTTTCAAAGTCAGTTTGACAAAACGTTGCACACATCTCGTCAAAACCTTGTGTCATTATCATCAGGATTTGTTTTTAAAGTCAGTCTAATTAAATGTTGGTTTCACCACAAGATGGAGTCATTCTCAGTTGGCTGTCAGTTTCGTCACAATTTGACGTCAGTCTCATCACGACTTGTTTTCAAAGTAACTTGTTCTTAATGTCACCTGAACTGAGTGTTTCTCCCCCTAACTTGGCCTGACTAGTGGAGAGGCGCCGCTATTGCATTATTGGTCTGGCTAGTGGCTAAACGCTAAAGCCAGCGAGGTTATGGTTCCAGTGAACTACACTTCATGGAGGCTCATTACTATTTGACTTCCTTACCTCCCGACCATCCACAGACGCACGCAGAGGTTCACAATGGAAAGATCATGACAAGATTCTCGCTACCCATGATGCTCTAGTCTATGTTTTTTGTGGAACTAACCCTTCTCAACTAAATAGCCCTAGGTGGACCAGCTAGAGGAAGCAATGGGACTGGATAGGAAAGCAGTAGGCCTCAAAAATGGGCAAATATATATATTTTTTTATTAAATTATCTTTTAGTAAGTTATCTAGGCCTGACGCTAGTTTTGTACGTAGTTGTCTGCCACCAGGTACGATCTGCTGCAAAAATGTGACGAAGCTGTATGCATAAAGAAGTGCCTCACTAAATCAGAAAGGGATGCCCATACTTGGAGTGTAGTTGTTGATCGTGCTAGCGATATGCAGTGCCTGCGAGCATCCTGCCTGTCTTCTTTGCGACGGTTAGGGAACATAATTACAATTATAATTATAATTATAATTATAATTATTATAATTAGTAAAATGTCTGGCTCGCATTTGATAATAACTAGTGTATGTTCAATCCAGATACTATGTATAGCTTTAAGATATTTCCTTATATTATGCATTACTCTGTCTCACAAAAGCTGTACATTTTTACTGTAGTCAGATGAGGAGCTGAAAAGTTCTGCTGTTTGCCATTCAACGATGGTGAACATCAGATCTGGAGCTATTACGTCAATGCTGTCTGTATTGTTTACATTTTACCTCAAAGAAATTAGGTGACAGAAAAAGTAATGGATAAGGACACAATTTGAAACTGTCATGTTGATGTGGCCACAGCAGCATTACACAATATCTTTCTAACAAGGTTTTCCAAGCCACTGCCTCAACCCTTTGCAGGGTTACAGCGAGTAATCCACATTGTGTTGTGCTATCTCCAATGCTGAGAGGGCAGTGACTCATGAACCTCAGCTTACCATAAATGTGTTGAACGCTGTGGCAATGCAACCATTTATATTATCCCCCGCACTTTTCCCCTTCTTTTTTTTCCCAAGCAGGATTTATGCAGAGAAGTATGCAGAGAGGGGGGAAAGACTACAGAGAAAGATTCAAAGAAAGAGAAAAAACCCAGAAATGTCGTAGTAATTTGTCTGTCTTTTCTTAAAATCAGACACAACTTACAACTGAGGGAAACTTCAGAAGGTCCAGGTGCTTCCATTCACAGATTATGGACTGGCTCACTCCCGTTAGTGTCTCCCCCCTTCTGCTTTTCCTGCAGATGGTTCAGTCCATTTAAAAAGGTGCTTGTCATCTCTCAATGCTCTGTGTCCTTTCAACAGTCAGCTGCAGGGAACACATTTAACAGAAAGAGACTGCTCCCTCTCTCATTCTATTACAGAACTCTCTCACACTCACACACACTGTCACACACACTCACACACTCCCACAGCTGATAACAGTTACAGAGCACATTTCCTCCTAACAAAATGCCTTTCTAAAAAAAAGGACAAACGTTTATGAGGATTTTACTTCATTTTTAAAGAAGGAAGGCAAGGAACAGAAAAAAAAGAGAGAAACACACAAGGGACAGTTTGTTATTTGTGGTTATTATCCACTTGACACTATGTCACCTATTTTGGATTCTCTTTTCCTCAGACAAAAATCCTGAAAGTGATGGATGATAACAAACAGTTGGCGGGGCGCTTAGACGGCGCCATCCAGTCAGCGAGCCAAGAGGTGACCAATCTGCGGTCAGAGCTGACCACAGCTAGCCGCAGACTGGCTGAACTGGGGGCTGCGGACCCCCCTTTAAGCATGCTGGAGCACCACCAGCACAACCATTACGGTAAGAGAGCTACAAAGCATGATAGAGTGTCTGTTAGTATTAGGTGTGCATGTCGGTGTATAAGTGAGACGAAGCAGGCAGACGTGTCAAGAGAGAACTAGTGAGTGTAAATGAGCATGTGCTCATATTTACTCATTGATTCAGCTCTGTGCATTTATCTATCGTACTGCTGGTGGGCATATTAAACAGAAAATGAAACTGTTTCGCACTGTTCATAAGGACTCTCCTCTGATCGAGCAGAACATGTGAATGGATAAACTGAATGGATCTGTTGAATTAATTAAACTACGTGAACTTTTAAGAGGGGCACTGGCATGTACTTTCGCAGGGGTGAACAAGGCGTACGAGTTACAGTTAAGTCTGTGGCCAAAGGTCTTCACTCACTCTGCCACAGGCACTCTGGAAGAGTCAACCCTTTCTCCTAAACTGGCAACGGAGCTCTCTCTGTCCGGGAGGGGGGCCGGGGGGTTATTTGGGTTGCCGTGGGTTACTGTTACCGAGTGCACTTTGAATGGCTGCCCACACTGCAGAATGTGTGTGTGTGAGGTGGGCGTGTGTGTTCTGCGGGCTGCAGATGGTGTGTTGGCCCTGATCTTGGGGTCTGCTTGACATACAGGATGTTTAAGAAGGTTTTTTTGTGGGTGATATTACAATGTCCTGTCAACGTGTGCTGCGCTTACTCATACACACACTCCTTCAGTTTCATTTTTTGTCCGCTCGTAGACAGCCCTCTGTGATAGGACATGTAAGTCCATGTTATTGGTAGCAGCTGAAGCACACTCTTGCAGGCGCCGTTCATTTCTCCCTGAGAATCTGTTCAATACGGTCCACAATATGTGTTCTACTGTAAGAACTGAGCTCGTCATTACTACACTAACTTTGGTAAATCATAGTTTTCTGGCCACTTACATTTCAACTTGTTGGTTTACTATCTATTTACACCAGCACTGGAGTTGATGAAGTATTTTGTTATCGAGTCTGGCTCCTGCTGTGGTGGCTCACACCCGTTAACAAAGACTGCCCTGCGGTACGCAAGATTGCTTTGGTTGTGTGTCAACACTGTTTTCAATGGACTGTCCCCATCGCTTTGTTACTTAGTTATTTCTGCCTGCTTGTCTCCACGTGTGAGAAAGAGACTGCGATGCCAGTGAGAGCTACGGCAAGCATTCGGCTGAGTAAGTCTGAATAATAATGTCATACTTCCAAGCCGCTTCGCAGCTCAGCTGTGATGAACTATTATTAATACGATGAACTGATATTCGTTAAACAATATCAAAAGGTAATATGCTGCATTTTTTCCTTCTTTGTTTATAGTTTGGACTATTCTATTTATCAAGCCAGCCGTGACAAGCCTCTATGAAGGGTTCCTCCCTGTTTTTCTCTGTTGGTTAGTACTGAAAATGTAAACTGTCCATAGAGAGTGAGTGTACACTTAATAAAGCACTGACCTGTAGAAACGTATACACTGGCTTTAGGCCCATGCTGTGATATGTTGACATCATAAGCAACAGGCGAGAAGACAGAAGGAGATTCACCAATGTGACATTTGGAAGGATCTGCATATAATCTGGATATGAATAAACGCTCATCGTAACTGCTATAAGATTCCGTAAAAGATTCCATATAATAAAACAATATAATTGAGTTGGTGGTAGGTGTTTAATGTTCAGATTTACACAAATTAATTTGAATAAAGCATAACCTTTATCATTCAAATAACAATGAAAAGAGACAACAAATTTATCAAAGCCCCTGAATGTTGTGCTGACAGCTTTTTTAGAAGTAGCTTTGTATGTGTCTCTTGTTCTATTTTGTATTATTTATCTTTCCTTTGTCTTCTTGTGCAGTACCTCATTTTCTCACATATTATTTGTTTCCATCCGTCCCCTAAACCCCGTCCCCATCCCCCCTCCCTCAGCCATGGTTTACAAGCCTGATACATGTAGGAGAAAAAGCCAGGGGGTGTAATTTATCACTAGTAGTTGCAGTGGGGAGGAAAGTGTGTCGTAAGGGTCGTTGGATCATTGCACAGCATGCTGAGTTGGCCCAGAGGGAGCCATAAGATGGAGCAGCCTGGCACTTTGCTGGCAACCCAACTGGCCAGCTAGTTTTATGCCAGTGGGACAGCAACTCTGCAACGCTCATACCGCCCAGTTCCTTTATAATCGTAAATAGGTAGGACAATAGTGTTTGTGGGGCATACTAATTGTCTGGTAGATTAAGACCAATGTCTGATGTCTACATGAAGAGAAATACTGCACACAGGCAAACTAACACACACGTTCTTCCCCATAGACCTCTCTCTACCGGCTTCTTCACAACTTGCATACTTGTAAGCTGATGGGTTGCTTGATTACTTTATACTGGTTGGCAATGGGGCTACTTATACAAAGAAATGCTGTGCTGTCAGGTACCTGGCAGGCAACTTCTGCTTGGTGCCCTGGTTACCGTGTTCTACTCCTACTAGGATTTAACATGGCCTACATATAGGCATGCTCACTTTGTGCGTGGTTGCTTTTATCTGCTTCAAAAGTATTAATTTAAAGGGAAAACGTATAGAATTAATTGGTTGACTTATTCAGACCAACGGGACATTAGTCCGGTAATAATCTGGGGCATTGCTCAACCTATTATTTTATTAGAGTGTGAGGACTGAAAACATGAACATGAATAGCTAGGCATTTTTCAAGGTAATCTGGAAAACTGTAGCCATTTTTTCACCTACCAGTTTCTTAATGGGAGTACAGATAAGACTTGTATATACCACCTCGTAGCCTTATCTTGAAGCTTAATAAAACCTAAGCAGAGATAAATGACTAACAACCCTTATTGGTGAAAAACGGAATTTCCAATATATCTGCACTTCAAGGCTGTTTATTGAATACAGGTCATTCTATGGTCAGAGTCCATGCCTCCAAGCTGTACAGGCAAAACCCACTGTACCAAACTAACACTTCCAACTTTTCTCATACAGACTTTCTCATAGACTTGGAGAGAGATCCCCTGTCCCCTTGGCCTAAATAGGAACACACAAACCCCCCTCCCCTTCACTCACTCACCGGTAACCAACCACCATGCATCCCCAGGTCAGAATATACAGGGTAGCCTGTGGTTGGCAGACAGATGACTGACAGGTGGCTCCTCCGAACAGGTAGCATTTCAGGAGACTGGGAATGATGGCCCTATGGCTGATGAGGGACCCATGGGCATGGGAGAGGGCAAAAGGGGCATGGGTATGGACCCTTAGGGAACAGTCACTGACTGTGAGGAGTATCCCAGGGAGGAGGTGGGGGTGCGTTCCGCTTTGCGCGGGGTGGGACCATGTTGAGTTTTCCATTGGAGGATGGGGGGCAGGGCTCGCAGGGGTCTGGGTGGTGGCATTACCACGGTATGGTGCCAGTCTGTCCATGCGAAGGACCACCTTCCTCCCACGAGGCAGCAGTTGAACCCGGTACACCACCACCTCCATCCTCACCATTACTCTGCAAGGCCTTGTCTACTTGCTATCCAGTTTGGGGCAACGTCCTTTCTTCCTCTGGGGACGTTGTACCCAAACCATATCGTCAGCCTCGAAGTGTATGCCCGGCTTTTGCATGCCACAGTTCTGTTTCGGTCTCACCACTGCACTCGCTAGCTGTTGCCTTTCAAAGGTGTGGGCTGTCTCCAACAGGTACTGGAGTCTCCTGGTGTATTCTGGCCCTGGAGGGATGGAGGGCTAGTCAGGAGGTTGACCTTAGGTCAGTCCCAGGGTGTGGATCTCGCTCCCCAGTATCAGGGGGTCCTTTCCATGCGGTGCATGGGTCGCAGCGTCGACAGAAATCCTCAAAGAACCTTTTGTGTTGCCCCCAGTAGAAAGCCTGGTGGAGACAGCCAAAGGTCTGTGTCACCTCAGAGTGCCTTAAGCCCACAGCATCTATGACCGACTCCAGCACGCCCACAAGCAGGAAAATGGGCACTACTTCCTGCTACTTCTTCTGGCGACTCCACCTGGCTCACACCAGCCCCTTCCTGCCTGTGCAAGTAGCTCAATTTCCTGAGCCTACCTCTAATTCACAGTTGCGGCAATTGTCCCCACCGCAGGGGCATCGGGAGAGGGCGTTTGCATTGCTATGACGTACCCCTGCCATGTGCACCACAGTGTAGCTATAAGCCTGGAGCTCCTCAATACAGCATGCAATCTGCCCCTCCAGTTCCCATTCAGAATTTTGGCCATGTCACGTTGAAAGGAGACCAGCTCTTGTTCTGGGCACCACCTCTCAAACACGTTCCACTTGAAATCATAGAGTGAACAGGTGGACCACACTCTTGCTCTCTGACTAGTGGTCACAACGCTCGGATCTCGTCCCTGTGTAACTAGCCTCTGCCTTTCAGGGGCCAGATCCAAAGGCACCACAAGCCTGGGTTCTGACGCCAAACCTCCCCGTTCGCCTGAGAAAACAACACTGGGCGCAACAGGATGGGCCGATGTTCCCCCACTAGCATGCTTATTATCTCCGCTACCCAGGGTCGGCTGAGCCACTACAAGGGGTGCGTCCTTTTCTCGGTGGAAGAAATAACGAGAGCACTGCACGTTTCCGTAGAGGCGAAGAGATCTACGTGTGCCCTTCCGAAACGCAACCAGATCTCTTCTATCACAGCTGGATGCAACCTCCTCTCTCCCATGGGGCTAGCACTAAGACACAGTTCCAGGTCACCAACTTCACTAGGTTAAGCTGTTCTGAGGGATTTCCCCCTCTGGCTGGGGCTGCAACCTGCATGTAGACCCCATCCAAAATGGACCTGCTGCTTCTACTCCTTCTCCCTCCCCAGCCAAGAGTGGAAAGCAGCGAGACTAATCGGAGGAAACTTGTCCATAGGTGAGTCCTGTGAAATCTGTATGGAAGTAGCAGGACATTGAGAGTCTGCTTCCTTCTCTTGGAACGAGGCATATTCTAGCTACTACCTTGGAAGGCAGCTAGCACCTGTGCTACTGAAGAGCTAGTAGGTTAGCAAGCTACTCTGTCAACTCTCTATTTTGATGATGTGATGAGTAATGAGGTTGCTAAGTAGGAATAGAATTATTCCAAAAATGTAAATCCTAGAGGGGGCAACCTTCTTAGTAAAACTTGTCTAGACACTGGGTGCTGGACACTAGTGGTCAAAGAGAGTAAAAAGAAAGGGTTGGAGGGAATAGTGTGTGTGTGTGTGTGTGTGTGTGTGTGTGTGTGTGTGTGTGTGTGTGTGCGTGTGTGTTTGTGTGTTTCACACAGGTCCTGGTGGTTTTGTGTATGTGATGGGGTTGTCTGCTGCAGGGTCCAGAGATTTTTGTCACCACAGCAATTATTCAAGATGAGGTGCAGCCAGCAGATTTGCAGTGGCAGCATCAGTGATGAAATAGAATTTTTTTTTCACGTTGCGTTTCTGTAACTGGTGCTGAAGGGGATGTGATTTCTGGCTAATTTGTGGGTTCTATTGGAAAATGTGCTCAGCTGAGTGGGACAAGGAATTTCGGAGCTGTACACCCTCAGGGACTGAAAGAGTTAGCTAAAAACTCTATCAATATGCAAATGGTATTTGTACATGGCTTTGCTAAAATGTACACTTCATACATTTTTCTCCCACTTGATTTATTTTGCAGTTGGACAGATGCCTGCTTGAGTTGCATGACATGTCATGCTCCTGTGCTTTGATTCGTAGACTAGGTGTTACTTCTTGGGCACTAAGGAGGCAAGCAACATGGTGTGTAACTCAAGACGATGTGGTATTTTCGGCGGGGGTATAGTCGAATGGAATTACTGCATTGCACTCCACTGTACTGCAGACGTTGGGCACTGCCTCTAGGCATGTGGGACATGAGCTCGGGTCTTGGATCAGTTTTCACTTGCCCACATCCCAATGGAACCGTTTAGTAGCTGACAAATAGAGTGTGATCTCGGTTCAGTAGCTTTATAGAACCTCTACTCATGTGACAGCCAGAGAAGCACTGAGGGAGCTTGACTATGTGCAGGGGTGGTCAGAGTGACATTTTTAGAGGTGCATGCCGCACTGAAATTGCACTGCTCCTGCAAAAGATTAGATCTACAATTTCAGTAAGAACGTGTGACCATTATGTTTGAATTTGACCAGACACTCAGAGGCAGAATTAAAGCTTTATCAAAACTAGCATAGAGTAGCGCTACCTATTTTCGGCTCCCACATTCGCAGAGCCTGTCTGAAATGCTGCCCATGTAGCACCTCAATGCAAACTCTTGAGTCTACACTAAAGAGAGAGACTAGAATGATCATTGAAGAAGCGGACTGACTGGTACTCAAAAAGTTCCGGGTCAACCATGAATGATTTGACATGATTAGATAGAACAAGAAGGTGCAGTATAGAAGGCAAAGCATATGTGTGTGTAAGGTGTGTCATGACCATGTACTACCACTGCCATACTCTCGGTATGGTGCGGGCATCTGAGGAGTCTTCCCTTAGGGATGGTATCAGGAGAAGGGGAAAAGACCTTCAACTTTTACAAGGTTCTAAGTGCAGAAACACCGCAGAGAAACAAGGTGTTAGGAGTGTTATGACAGTGACATTTTGCCCATTTAAAGCTGATAAAGGCACTCGTAGTCACTTAGACAGATCTGGCCAATGTGGATATTAGTGACGGTAAGACCCCTTGCTGTCCATCCATCAGCAGGCAGCCTGGCAGGGATTGGGAGGCAACCTGGGCAGGGCTGGGTGGCACTATGGCAGGTGGGAGCTGCCATCAGGTGCCACGATGCCCATCGACACAGATGGAGCTGCGCCGAGCCGTGTGACGAGGCAGAGACAGGCCCGCGTGGCAGAGGGGAGAGGCACGTCATATGCCTGCCGCGTGCCAACCCTGCCGAGCTGCAGACAAATTGGATATAGCCTCCTGCTGCTTGGATAGCACGAGCCAGTGTGGGGCTGACATTTGGGAAGGATGACCCTGATGAGGTGAAGTGGGTGGAAGGTGGGGGGACGGGAGGCAAAGAGCAGATGTGAGTGGTCTGGCAGCCCTGGTGTCACGCTGACAGAGAGGGAGGATTACTCAGTCTGAAGCAGCAGCAGATGCAGGCACACCCACACGAGCGAAAAACGAAACAAAAATAAAACAGTCAAACGCGCGCACTTTCACTCTGTGAGAATGAATGCATCTGTGTGATGTAGCTTTAAAGTTACAAAACACTGTTGCCGCAATAGCTATCAGTGGTGTTTTGAAAGCTACTTTGAAAGCATTGGTTTACAAGCTACCAATAACTTCACATGGGAAGAATGTAAGATATGAATGTAGCAGCAAACTACTGCAAAATGTAGTGAAACTACTCACCACTTTCCAACACTGGCTATTGTCACAGATTATTCCATATATTCGGTTATGCATTTCGACTCCAGCAATCTGCTTTTATTCATACACAGAAATCAATTTAATAGAAAGTCTAGGGAAGAAACTAGTTGTATTTCTTTTGTTGTTTTTCTGCTGATACCGTGCCTCTGTGACAGTGTCCTCAATTGGGTCATTGAAGAAATCCTATCTTGTACACTTTGCATTCTTGCTGTTGTTAAGAACAGTTCACCTTCATGCAAAAAAAGATTGAAATAAAGAAAACATTATTTTGTAGGTTGTGCTATTTTCTCATCTTTATATTAAATAATCCACTTCCAATTGATTCAGGACGTCAGTGGATAGTTTCCTATTTTGAACAATCTTTGCGAGTAGACACACCCGTGAACATGAGTCAACGCGATATAATAAAACATTTACTCAGACTCAATCAATGCTGCTACCTTGTTTGCAGAGCTTGGTTGTCACTCAGGCAGGTGATGAAAATATTATCAAGGTCCTGTCTTTGTATTAACAGTCTTAGCAGGTAGAAATCTGGGTCTGTGTTATGTTTCTAACTGACTTGTTTCCTTGTCTTTTAAAGTATTGATCTTGAATCAGTTGATCCAAAAAGCTGAAATAACCAAATATCATGCTGGCTCCAAGCATTTGCTTAATATAATATCAAATGTATTTTTTTTTCATGAATCTTACCATATGATTGATATGGATGCAGATACTATTTGTTGGCACATAGTATTTGTTGGCCAATGTGCACCACTAATGATTGCACTGTACATTTGATTTGCCTTCATTTGCCGTCATTGCTTGTGTTGTGCGTGTATTTGTGAAACAAGCACAGCACAGTTTGTCTGCAGTTATTTGCATCAGATCTATCTGTTTAATGCTCAGTAGGCATGTTGGTGTTAGGTGAGGGTCGATGCATCTGAATGCATCTCTCTGACCTTCCCGAAGCCTACTTGACCCTTGACACCAAGCGTAGTGACCTCTCAGCTGGGGGTCACCTGCAATGACCTTGTTTTCAGAAAGTGCTGGGTCATGTTGCCATGCCTGTTTAAAACCCCATAGAGTTGTACCATGAGGAAGTGGACCAAATGTCTGATTAATTGAGTGGGATTAGGCCACAGTAGTCC
This sequence comes from Galaxias olidus, assembly GCA_026901105.3. Taxonomy (NCBI): domain Eukaryota; kingdom Metazoa; phylum Chordata; class Actinopteri; order Galaxiiformes; family Galaxiidae; genus Galaxias; species Galaxias olidus. The sequence goes on from JAPMUY010004957.1 coordinate 11,676, forward strand.
ACAAAGTATATAGTGGCACCCAATCTTCATATTTGTAGTGACTCACGGAAAGCTGTTGGCCGATTCTAAAGGGCCAATAGCTGTAGATATTTAGACAACAGTTTTGAGCAGGAATGCATACTTTTAGTGAATTAGTACCCCAAGGTTACCAGAGTTTAAAATGTAATCCGCAAACACCTTGAAATTATGGAATCTGGCAGCCTTTGTTGCATAAGGTTACACAGTATATATCCTGTGTACGGCTAACCATGTGTTTCCTTGGCAGTGAACAAGTCCATGTGATGCTCTAATGTGTTATGTCACTTCATGCCTGGCTGAAACATGACTTAAGGGATAGGTTAAACCAGCTTCTCTGTCAGGGTGGACGTAAACTTGACACTTCTTCTGGGCAAAGCATAAATCTTCCTTCAAAACAGGGGAGTTCAGCCAGAGTTCAAAGGGAGAGGGGTAAAAGACGTGTGGGAGATTTAATATAACTTTTGCCTGCCTGTACATCGTCAGTCAGTCACTCCCCACCTCTTTGCTGTCGCTCTCCTGATAAGAGAAGTAGGAGTTTGGTTGCTGCTATGTGGAAGACGTACACCCCCTCCCTACCATTCCGTGGACGAATCTACCTGTGCTTTTTAGAAGGAAAAAGGGACTGCAAGCGTTGGCGAGTAGGCCTTTAGTCTCTTAATTTCTGAGATATTTTTGTAACGCTTGAAAGAAAGGCAAGACAAGAAAACGTTCCCCTACTGAGTATAAGAGGGCAGACAAATTGACATTTTAATTATGCTCATGTATTATTATTATCTTCCATCCGTGAATTTCTTGCAGACGAAAAATAATAGGGGACTACACCTGTAATTATATCCTCAATAGCAGTTTAATAGAGGAGGGGGTCGTTCACCAGCCAGGCTGATTAGGGATTCAAGTTCAGTCTCTCTTGAAGAACCACACACACACACACACACACACACACACACACACACACACACACACACACACACACACACACACACACACACACACACACACACACACACACACACACACACATACACACACAGAGAGAGGAGTTATTTACTTGGTTTGATGGTGCAGTGCGCTGTCCATCTCCAGACAGCAGGTAGAAGGGATCCTGTGCAGCTGTTAAAAGGCATGGCTGACTTGAAGATGAAATGTATTCCTGCAGACCTTAACGCACGTAACCCGGTTCTTGTCAATGTAATTCTCTACATTAATCAGGCAGATTCAAACTGTTGTTGGACTATATATAATCGGCCCTCATACTTTAATGGGTGTTGTTGTCAAACAACCATTTGGGGAAGGGACATTTTGAAGGAACTGCTAGTTTGAAAACAGCAATTATAGGCTAAGGATCTACAGTACCACCGTTGCCTAGTGACCTCACATCGTTTAAGTGAGCTCGCTAGCAAGTATTTACTGGTATTCAGGCCTAAGCTCCTGTCTTATTTACAGCATATGCTGTCGTCCAGTTCCTTGATACATGGTATGCTATTGCAGAGTGGTAAAAAAAAAAACACGTGTTATCCTTTGTGCTCAAATTTGTACTGCACGGTTCGTTCCTTTAGATGTGTGTTTATTTTGATCTAAAACAGTAATCTGTCCTTATGAGATCCAAATCCTACAGATCAGCCGCACAACCGCTTGGCTTTTACTCCACAATCGATATTGAGAGCTCTCTCACGCAACCTTTACTGTGATGCTAAGCTTGCCTTTAATGAATTCTACTGCATCACCTCATAGGTTTACCTAATTCCGGAGCTTGTAATTTGATCAATTCCTGGTAACAAGTGGAGCGTGGGGAGATGGACAGCCACCAGCGAGGTGAGAGACGGACTAGCGGAGAAGAAGCAAGTCTATCTTTTCAGACAATGACTCTTTGTCAGAAGTGACAGAGGAGCGCAGTGTCATTGTCTGTTATTAGCCATAATAGTGCATGTGGCTTAACACTCACTTTTTGCCAGTGGCTGCTCTGTGTCATTGAGAGTTGTCCCAGTGCCACCACTGGTAGATGGGATTTATATTAGCATACTACCACACCATGTTCAGTGTGTTGTGACTAGTTCATTTCATGTGTAGGAAATTCGGCAGTACGGTGGCTCAGTGGCTTGCACTGATGCCTCACAGCAAGAAGGTCCTGGGTTTGAACCCCAGCCGATCCAGGTCCTTTCTGTGTGGAGTTTGCATGAACTCCCCGTGTGGGTTGTATGGGTTTCCACTGGGTTCCCCGGTTTCCTCCCACCACCGTAAAAACGTGTTAGGGCTAATCCTCCCGTCAGTACCTTGACCGAGGCACTGGCATAGAACTGGAGTTCAAGGTAAATTTCTCCCTACGGGGCCAGGTAGCCACTGCAAAAGAGAACTCGTTCTCAGTTGGACTTAACTGGTTAAAGGTTGGCGCTGCCATTGACCACAGGGCATATGAAAAATCAAGCTTCTTTTTTTTTTTACCAGTAAAGACTGGGAATCCTGTTCTTTGTTATTATGGTTAGTATCTGATCTTATCATACTTGATGTGTCTTTATCCTCTGCCCTTGTTCATTTCAAGGGGTGATCTGTCCAGGAGATACGCGAGTAGAAAATTTGTCATCGATTTGAAAAGATTAAGTAAGACAATCAGTATATACTGTAGCTTTCATTACATCTTGTTTTGAAATCATCTGAGTTCTCTCTCTTACTCACAAAGTCAGGGGTGTAATTAGATGTTAGTTGGTAAAAGCAACTCAGGCAAGTACAGGTGCAATCATTTTAATATTGAAAATAATTAAACAACAGTTTTATAATTATAGAGCAATTTTAAGATGTTTTTTTTTAAATGAAGATGGAAAATATAGAATAGTGCTGTTAAACTAAGATTTGAACAATACATTGATTTGCCACAATCATCAAGGCCGATTGCTTGGGGATTAAAAGCAGCTTTTCACATGATAGCCTCCAGTCCTGTGATGCAATTATCGCAACATCATGATAACAGCATCAAAGCCATTGCCCATGAACCAGTTTAGTGCTGTAACAGCTTCAAAGATATCAACAGCGCTACCAGACTGAATTGGTTCTGTATTGAGATCATTCAATCATGCCAAATCTTGATCGTTTCACTTTCCAGCTATACTGTGACAATGACATGCTTGAGCCTGAACTCCTTTTCTCCCTGGAAGTACAGCAAGAAGACGTATAGATGCCTTATCCTAGGAAGGGTATGGTGGTGCTCGTCAATGGCACTGGAAGAGAAGTTGAGGCGGTTTCCTACCCAATTAGAATGAAGTGCAGACCACAGAGCAATGGTGAGATTACGGGGGCCGACGAGAGGAGAGGCCTAGCGGGAGCAGAAATAGATCAGAACTAAAAGCACGGAGTCCAAAGTGTGACGAAGGAAAAGGTCATGTGGACCGCGTGAGGATGGTACACGCTTAACTGTGCTGTCTGTCTGGACAGAGAAATAATTCACACAGAGGCACGCTAGCAATGTAGCCTTCTAATGTGGAGGGATTTAGCAGTGTTGACATGACACATGAAGTTAGAAATGATAAGGTGTGTGTTGATGTGTCTAGTTGTGTGCATGTGTGTGCGTGTGTGTGTGTGTGTGTACTGCACTGTATGATACTATGGTGATAGTATATATCAGCAGTGGCACCTCATGTTTAAACCATCCTCTTCCATTTCATCACCCCCTCCTGCCCCCCATCTCTCTCCCTCCATCACCCTCTTTTAGTTGTGCTATTCTGACTGTGATTTGGCCTGAGATAGAGAAGCCCTTGATGTGATTCCTCTATTTTCTGCTCCATTACCCCGACCGCGGCCTGTGGTTGGTCTGCGTCCGTAGCCCACGGCCATCTTTCCTTTTGCCTTTATCTCCTCCTTCAGTTGTCTCTTGTCCACATCATAACATTACATATCAAGGTAATTCACGTGCATGGTGTATCTTAACAGGGTGGTAGTAGAGGGGCTGTTTTGGAAAAGATGTATCAGCCACTGAAAAAATCTAACATGATATAATCTTTTAGATAACGACGGCTAAGTGAAATTAAGTGAGTGAAACCCTTCAAAGGTTATGTCAAAAAAAGGTTAGGTTCTAAAATTGAACCTTTTGAAAGTGCTTAGACACAAGCCGGCTCAATTTGAAATGTTGAAAAGCACTTTCGAAATGTTTTGAAAGGACTTTTTTTCATACGTAGTTGTACCACAGCTCCTGCTTTACTCCCTCTAATGATCACAGCCTCTTTCCCTGTGAATGAATACCACGAGCACAGTAGCTGCCCTTGTGAAAATGTGAAGGGATGACATTTAAGAAACGGCGCCGCCAGTCATTCTCGTTGTCTTCTCGTCCTGTTCTCCCTCCCTCTCTGCCCTCGCTGGCTCATCCGCCTCATCTTCTCGTCCCCTCACTTCTTTCCCTGCCTATTCTCTCCTTTTGCCTCTCCACCTCCCATCACTCTTGAATCGTACTGCAGGGTTCCTTTTTTTCCCTCCTTTCCTCTTCATTCTTCTGGTGTTCGTCTTCATTTCAACTACTCTCTCTCTCTCTCTCTCTCTCTCTCTCTCTCTCTCTCTCTCTCTCTCTCTCTCTCTCTCTCTGTCCCCTTTTGCACACATGCACCTAGAGCAGAATGGTGGCAAACAGAGCAAGGCAGCGAGGTGGAACCCATGTTCCTCGTCCGGTAATGACCCTGGAAACGTCCTGGCCAAAGGCACACAGTCTCTATGGAGACCTGGGCTATGTGCTGGCTGGGGCTCCTTCTGGCCTCTTTGAAGGCCCCTGCCAGAGTAAGCACAGTCAAGGTCAGCGTGTCTCGTCTCTTTCAGCACCACTAACCAATGCTAAGTGCCCAGTTCTGTGCCTCTGAGAATGTCCAGGAAGGACCCGTCTGAGCCTAATTTGGGGAGAAACGGTTACAGACCACCCTCACTTGTTTCTGGTGGCTGCTCGTTCAGTCTGACCACTGTGTGTGTGTGTGTGTGTGTGTGTGTGTGTGTGTGTGTGTGTGTGTGTGTGTGTGTGCTTGTCCTGAAAGGAACCTTAAGTCACCTTAAGTCTGGTTCCAAACTGCAGTTGACGAGGTTGTTGTCTTTCCATAGTTCCATGTGAGCCTTTCGTGTGGGTCATGCTAAAAATGCCTCTGAGGTTTTATGCCCCCCCCCCACCCCCCTCCCTCTCTGTTTCTCTCTTGTGATATGAAACGTCCTCTTTGTCCTTCCGCATCCTGCTTGTTCTTAGTGCACAGCTCTTAAGTTTGTCCCGTAGGCTGTTACCCTTTGTTGAACATTTCAATTATTAATGTTTTAATGTGTGATGAGGGAACAAAGCTGCCACGTCCGTGTATTTAGGCCTCTGAGCTCCAAGTCGTCATTCACGGTCTCTCTCCACCACAGCTACTGCTGTGCAGATTAACTTGACTCACAGTCTCAATGTGTTACAATACCCTCGTCCACATCTTTTTAGAGCACTGTAATATGAAATTAAGTGACTTGCATTTTGTATCACAGCACCTTTTTATTTGAGTTATTGGTTTCAATCAATCATTTACTGCCTATTTTTTTAAATATCACCTAGATGGGCTGTCTGTTGCAAAAGACGTGAGCCTTTCGTGTGGTCCTGGATACCAGCACCACAACTGTTGATTAGGGATGAGGGTTAACACAGCACAGATGGTATTTGCACTGTGTGATTAAGAGGATTTTCCAGGTTTACTGCAATCTGCAGGCAGCTAACGGAGAGACGAAGAAAACTGAAGGGAAAGAAAATTGGAAAAAATGCTCAGGGTAGATAGGGGGATGGGGGCAGGATCAGAGAGGGAGGGTGACAGCACTTCAGAGAGAGCACTTTTAGAAGAGGGCGGATGACGAGATCTAGGAAAAGGTGCTGTAAGTTACGTTTTCTAGCAAAAAAATATATCTTTGAAAAATGCTTGGATTTATTACCTGCCTCCTGGCAGATATTAATAAATAAAATTCTCAGAGAGAAGATGTGCTTTTTCTGTGAGCGCCATAGGCCCTGTACTTAGCCTCTCAAAAAATCTGACAGGTGTTGCAAGAAGGTGTGGCTACCTGTTTGTCAATCACCTCGCATGCGCACTCCTGGTTAAAAGCACAGCTGCATCTGAGCATGTTGACCTAGCGAACCTTCATGAATATACCATGTATGTTTAAATACCATTTGTACTGAGGGGGCTTAGGCAGTCCTGTCAATTTTGGCACCCAGGCGAGATTTAAAAATCAAATTGATTAATTAATAATTTTCACAACGTTTTCTTTAAGGAAGTAATTAAACAGTTTTTTCTCCCAATTTTTTGTTATTTAGTAAATGTTTATGAATAAAAACTAATACAAAAATTGTCAGTTTGTCTAAAACATACAGTCTTATTGTCAAAAAAAGGATTTTAATCTTGCAACAGTAGTATTCTCCTAAGCGACTGATGTACTGCTGTAAATCTTTGCCTGGTTTATTAAAAAACAGAAAACGAGTCTGAATTGTTGGTGGTCTTGAACCTTGATTGACAGGGGCCGTGGGATTGGCAATCATTAAGTCACAGACACAAAAAAGAGATGAGATAGATGAAACACAATAATAATAAAAAAAAGATAATACTAGAGAAACGTGGATAAAATAAAGGTATTATTTGTCATTGATTACATTTTGAACCTTTCAGCAGTTATATCCTTTTTAGAGAAGCTCAGCAAATAATAGAGCTATGTTAGTATTGCAATAAATGGCTACACTACCTTTGACGTTACTAACCAGTAAACACTAGCTAACAATAGGCTACTTTGCCAAGAATCCAGCTGAACTTTCTCTTCAAACTGCTGCAAAACAGGGTAAGCTATGAAGTTAGTGTTTTTTCCCCATGTGTCGCATTGTGATCTCGCCTAGAGCGGCAGATGAGCCAAATGCACTACTGGTGACAGCAGGGACAGAGAAGTCATTGTCATCGTCTCATATGGGGTGGGAAGGGGAAAGACAAAGAAAGTACCAAAGAGTGTGACACACTGATACCATGAGCCAAGTGACATTAGATGTGCAGTATGTTCACCGGTTCAAAGACAAATGGAGCAGAGGCTCCTTCTCATCTGGGAGAAGGGAGCGAATGAAGGATTTACACAGTATGAATAGTAAGTTGCCTTTGATGACTTATTGCTACAAATATATTGGGTAAAAATACATATTGACAGATGAATTCGGTATGTGAAATGTTTTTTAATGGCACTAAAAAAGAACCAATGCCACTTTGAAGCTTCGAACAAACATGCTTGACATGACTTTTAATCTACCATGTTATCCTAGCAAAACAAACAGTACGCACACGTGTCAACATGGACAAGCAGTGTTGTTATTTGTGTTAAATACCAGGAAACCATTCAACATAAACGTGAGTATAAAAATGTAAACGATTACAATTTACGATACATACTTCACCTCTTCAAAGTTTTCTCACTGTCTCACTTGGATACCACTGTGGAGTGTGTGTGTGTGTATGTGTATATATATGTGTATATATATGTATATATACACATATATAGTATACGCCCAGCTCGTCTACCTGCCGGTCATCTAGACATGTGGCTCGTCTGCTATTGGCTCGTGTAGACCTGCGGCCTGCAGTCTGCAGTTGGATCTACAGTATCTCCACAGGTCTGGTTCAGAGTTCTGTGTGCTTGTTTGAGCCTAAACATGACGAGATGAGGCGGTGGGAGGTGGGCGACTAGTATTTTCAGTGCTATTTTTCCATTGGCTGAAAAACTAGATGTAAATGTTGTTTTGTTTGTTTTTCCATACATTTTGATTGGGTGGGCAAGATGCAGGCCATAACTGCCCATAGCTGCCGCCGGCCTTGATTAAAGGACCTAAATGACGGTTGACCGCCCAATTGCTAGCGTGCCCTCTACCGTGGTGTGAAATAATCAATACCATCACAGCCCTACTATGAACTACAATTTATCTACCATTCCAATCCTGGTGATTTTTTGCTTGTTCAGCATAACAACAGAGACACACTGTGTCTTTTGATGGACATTTACATTTGACATTTAATTTCCCTGGGGACATAAAATTGTTATTTCTCTTGTCAATCATTGTATTCTATGATTGCTGTGCAGATAGAATCTGCTGAACATTCATTCAACTTTGTGACGTGAGAAGCTATTTTGATAAATGGAAGGAAAAAGCACATCTGGGTCCTCCATCAGTCTCAATTAATCCTCTATGCAGGCCACTGCGTATGGACATATATAATTATGAAAAGCAGTTCGACTTCCCGGAAAACAATTTGTGCTCTGCAAGATGTTACCTGAATTCACTGCTGAAATCAAGTCTTCAAAATTTACAATTACAAACCGATTGAGTTGATAATTTTTTTTAATCATGTATTAACATGATGACAAGGAAAATATTTCTTAGTTGTGTATTTGATGGTAAAAAATGTTTTCTTGTACAATTATTGAAAGTAACTATTGAACTCAGTACACAACTCAATTAGTGTATGTGATGTGTCTATTCCACATATTCTATTCCACAGTTTTTGTGACTCAGTCTGGTTAACTCCATGTGAGTCACCTACTGTAAACAGTTTGTTGGTAGAACATCACGTTGCTTGTTTCTTGCCTGGTTCATGGACAGAATCATATAAACGGTCATAAACAAAACATGTGCACACTCACACACACAAGCAATTCACCACCACTGAGAAAGGAGTAGGCCAGAAGAACATAAGGCTCTTTGGTAGCCATGGTGGATCATTCCAGAACGTCCAGGACCAAGAAACACTTAGTGTCAAGGCCCACCTTTTTGAAGGGTGAGAGGAGCTTTTTGTTTCGCTTTCATGAGGTTTGGCAATGGTGCATTGTTGCTAGATTTTGTTGGCATGGTCTTTGGCAAAACCCAGAGTCTGGTCAAGTTGGGAAGACAAAAAATAAAATCAATAGGCTATGTGGGGCATAATAGTGCAGTGTGTAATAAAGGGCTTTCTAATTGCTAGATGCTGTATCACAGGTCTGACTTGGAAAGGATGAGTGATGCAAAGTGTGTGTGTGAAGCAGCTTGGCCAAATGCCTGCATGTAAACATTTCAACCTCTGACAATAAACATTTCCAAACCGCGTGTCAAGGCACATACTCAAACACAAAGAGAGATAGAGAGACAGACAGATAAATGCTTTTGACGCAATTTATTTCATCATTTGTCTCAATCTTAAGATGCCACACTCGCTCTCACCCACACCCACCATAGCGCTGCAATGTCCCTCTCACAGCCAACAATGCACACAGTCATGTCCACTCTGCCTGCCATGACCGCTATGTTCACTGACTCCAACTAAGAAATACTATGACGAAATTAAAACCACAAAATACACAGAGAGCGAAAGTGAGACAGGGAGAGAGACAGAAAGAGAGAGAGAGAGAGAGAGAGAGAGAGAGAGAGAGATAGAGAGAGAGAGAGAGAGAGAGAGAGAGAGAGAGAGAGAGAGAGAGAGAGAGAGAGAGAGAGAGAGAGAGAGAGAGTGAACCAGGCACAACGAAAAACATCTTCTTAACTGTGGTCACTGGCAGGTTAGTTTAGAAGTCCTAACATGTGTCTGTCTTCTAAAAAGAGGTTGATCCTTCTAGGCTGTGTAAACAAGCATTGTGATTCCCTGTGTGCACAGTTCACATTGATGACGAAGATGGCCAGTATCTTACATTGATAGAGGACATTGCATGTAGACTGTGTACAATGATTTAAAGAGGCCAAACGTAAATACAAGAAAATTAAGTATCTTGTCAAATACTATGCAGTAGCACCTGACCACACATAGACACGCATCTCTTAGCAGGCAGGTGTCCAACCTACAGGGTGATGTGAGTTTGATGAGGTGATCAGGGTGATCTGAATGACCGGCAGCACACTGGGAAAAGTGGAGTCCCCCCCCATGTGAACGCATGTATGCACACATATACTCACTTCAGCATTTGTGTGGACACAAAAACACACCAACACAATCACATACAGAAAAATAATACTCAACTGTTGCCCGTTAGCATGATTTCCATTTTCCTCCTACATCCATTCCAAATGACCCCCGACACTTCAGCACGAGATCCCCGCTGGCTTCAATGTGTCTGTGATACGCTCTACAAAATGTTCCCTAGGGGTTCCTGTGACCTTTGTAACTCACATACAGTAGGTGTGGTGCGAGTCCAGGTACACCGTCTTCAGTACGACTACAAGACTCTCACACAAGGGCCACGATGACTTTGACCCCCTTTCCTTTCATGCTGTGGGATCAGAGAGCTGTACACATATCCTATGTGACCCTGGGTGGTAAAGTGTCCTGTGTAAGTTCAAGGGTTTAACGTTGTATAATCAAAGAGTTTGTCTTGGAAACAAACGGGTGCACTGTGGCCACTCAGGTTGAATAAAGCTGAGGGTGGACACACATATCATATTAACACAAACACGCACACACATGCACACACAAACACAAGAGCACAGGGATTAAAGGGGTAAGCTGTGCCGCTCATCTGGGATAAATGCAGTCGGAGAAGGAAACAGCTGAGCAAACAGCATTGACAGGAGGGAGAGAGCAGAAAGAGAGAGAGGGAGGGAGTGGGAGAGCAAGGGATGATGGAGTACTCGTCCCGGCACAATGTTGGCGAGCAACTGCCTCGTTGGATATGTATGAAACCTTTGCCTGGGGGAACAGACACCAATAGAGGTATGGGCCAATACAACAACATACTGTAGCCAATCCTCTTTTCCTTCCCCCCCCCCTCCCTTTATAAGGAAGGCTTGTTACTTTTATCATTCCCATCTGCTGGTGAAGTCATAGCAAAGTCAGTAACACAAATATTGACATTTATATTGAGTTTAATTTGATTCTAAGTACTTTGATCTACAGTACGTTTTTTTTTAAAGAAATTATATTCCAGTCATCTTTATGAAGTCATCACAAGTACTGATTTATTAACTAGTGAGTAAGTTATTATTAGTATGGTATCTAACATATAGCACATTAAAATAAACAGATGGCCTGATGTTGATATTATCGTTTAAAGGTGAGGAAAGAGGTTATTTTGTAAAATTGGCATGTTAATTGTTAGTAAATGTTTTAGTTCTAAACAGAAACATAACAAGGACGTCAGGTAAACTAAGGATAAAATTTCAATATTATATTTAGAATTGCGACTTTTGAATGATTGTCCAGAGGACTGCAAAATTTAACATGGAGCAGCTGAGAACAATTAACGTGAAAGCTTTTTAAAATCCACTTTAGTCTCTTGACTTCTGAGGGATGAATGTTTGGCCCCAGTTTGTTAGAAAAGAAAAGACGCTAATCTGGCATTTCATTTCAGTCTTTGAAAACATTGTCCTGTACATCCAGCATTAACAAGAAAAATATCCACCATGATCCTGCTTCATTCAGTGACATTTCTGGGACACACTTGTTGTTCACATCACATAAAACGTTGCCAAAGGAATATTGACTTGAAAGAATAGTTGAGAGGAATATGACTTAAAAGAATATTTTCTTTTTTTTTTTTTTACTTCACTTTGGACATGCAGATGTCAGATTTGTGTGTTTGTTCTTTGACAGACATTTATGTAAAAAAAGTTTCTCTGTTTTTACTTCAAGCTTGCTCTTGCTGTTATTGTGGCTGCTACAGACAAACAACCTTTTGACTTGGACCTTTTTTGAGAGTTGCTTAGCAACCCTTCACACGTTTCTTGACAGAATAGTTTGATTACTTTGTTGGATGTCGTTGCTTTTTTTGGATGTATAGGTCATTTTATTGTTGCTATATTTATGTGCAGAACACCTGTTTGCCAGGACAACACAAGTCACACTGGCTCAGATTTCAAATAATTATGTCAACTCTAATCTCTTTGTAGCTTTTGCGGAGTATTGATGACCTATATAATACAGACAGATCTAGCATTGTGATGATGATGATTGCTACCATTATTATTTTCTGAGAATAATAACAAGAAGAACCGTTTTAAAATGAAAAAAGACTTGAACTATTCAATTAGAAATCGGTTGAATACAATTGAAGTAGGAATGCACAAAATAAAGATCCCATGTTTGCTCACAACGGCCAAGATCCAGCAAAGAAGCATCTGAAATGCAAAAGAACATCTGTATGACATTGTGGTGATTGGGAGATAACCATTTCCTGTGTCTGAATTGACTGCAATAAATGACCCAATAAGCTTCCAATTCTTCATGCTGTCCTGCTGCTACCTCAACAGATTGGGAGACCAGCTGATGGCAATTCTTTGTTACAAAATTACCAATCGTTGCTGCGTCTGTTGGCTCTTTGTCATTCACTTGTGCTCTGCCAGCTGCCTGCCACAGTCTCACATGGGACTCCTTGTTAAATTAAGGTTAAATAGAACATATAATTAGCAGTCCAGAATAGCTAATTAATCAGAAATGTTAGGAGCTGGCGTAATGGTAGCGAGACTTGCACTCAGGAGGAAGAGAATATTGTTTTGTCAATGCAGACGGACAGTTTGGCAAGAATTGCAGTTATACAATATATTTTGTGGAAAATGTCTTACATGTTTTTTGATCATTTCTCAGCCTTGGTTGACAATTTCCTGTGGCTAAAGAGAAAGCTTAAACATTTTAAAATTTAAGACATATATATAAGTGCACACCGGTAAACACAAAAAGTACGTCAGTCGAAATTGGACCAATGCTCATGCTCATGCCGAGAGGAAAGAATTTGTCAAGAATTTATTTTCAAGGTTTCAACTATTATTTCCACCCCAATTGCTGTTCTGAGAGCAAAAGGAACTGTTAAGGGTTGTGTCTGGAGCATGAGACACACCTCTCTTAGTAATTCCAACATTAGGGTTGTCACAATTAAAGATTCTGTTGTTGAGTGTTCATGAAAGTAGTGTGGGCCCTGCATGGAAAACAACATTTTCTGGATACACATACACACACTGCAAATAGATATGTGTGTAGCGCCCATCCTCAAAAACACATTTAAACACACATTCACACACCTACACACAGACAGTTTTCGCACCACCGTTGCTGACTGTAGTAAGTGAACAGTTTATCTGATCTAAGAAGGTTACTTCCTTGGTAATACATGATGTCTGTTAAGGCTTAATACTACAAAGCGATGTTCTTCTCATAATTTTCCACCCTGTTTTAATCTATATAGTGTCAGTGTTTTTGTCTATTTGAGTGTGTGTGTGTGTGTGTGTGTGTGTGTGTGTGTGTGTGTGTGTGTGTGTGTGTGTTTTGGGGGGTGCCTATAATTGTGCTCTTGCTAAACTAATGACTGCAGGGCCAGGAGTGACAGTGCTCACACAAACTCCATGCATTATTGAGATAATGATCTGACTGTACCACCACTAATGTTCTTGCACTTACTGTTGTCCCATGATGAAAGGGCTTATCTTTAGGGTACAGTAAACACCTACGCTTTTCATAGAGTTTTTACTGCAATGGGGTAACCGGAGTGTCTTGTTGCTAATGCTAATACCCTTGATAAGAGGTAGCTTTGACACTAATTATGGTAATCACTGTGATTAAAGTTGCTTTAAGGGAGCGTTTTGAACGTGCTGTTTGGAAGGGGGATCTTGTTTTGGTTCATTGTGCTTGTACAACATGTATTGTGCTGTTTCGTTGGCTAACTAGAGCACCATGCGGTGCTGACTAATGTAATGGGGATATGTTAATTAGTCAATTGGAAGGAGCTTGTTTCCTCTGGAGTATTTCTTTTGTGTATTACCCTTTCCTGTGTACAAAGCCTTCTCCAGCAAGTGCATGTGTTCGTGCGCGTAAGCACCACACTCTTGGGGTCTAGTTAATGAGGCTGTCATTTGTTAGCATAATCATCCGCTAGTTTATGCCACACGTTTCCTTTGGCACACAAATAGGCCCTATTATAAAAGGGTGTGCTTGAATCACATAAGTCCTCCGCCCCTTCACCGCCATGCCTGTGTGCCCTGATGGAAGCCAACTTGCCAGCCAAGCATCCATGATGTCACTCGTTGCAGGTCTGACATCTTCATTACAACTATTTTGTGTCACAATATTATGGAGCCATTGATGTGGTGGCATTGATGTGAAGCTGTTTTTGAGCTGCTTCATAAGAAGGTGAATTAAACTCTACCCACTGCTTTAAGGAAGGTCAAATTGAAAAAATTTCATGAAGCTATTGCAATGAATTCATCAATTATAACATCACAATTAAGTTTTTAAATTTTTTTTATTTTAGACCGTTTAGTGAAAAACTATAAAAAAACATTATTGTATTAAAAAACACTGATATTACTTATCAGAACACTTCACCAAGGCTAGGCTTATTTCAACATCGTAAATAATTAACACAAAACAAGGGACAAGTGAATTTGACTTCTACAGTGGGGATCAAATTGGATGGCCATGTCACACTTATAATAAATAGATTGAATATCAATAAATAATACCAATTTGATTGTTTTCTTCTATCGTGATGAATTACTACATTTTCAATGTCCTTTATAAAGTTCAAAGCTGACATTTCTATATTTTTGGCCCTATCTGATATTTCGCCCAAAATCCAATCTTGTAATGTTTCTTGAAAACTGAAGTGAAGAACGGAGGTCATTCGCTACAGAATCTGCAACCGTTGCTCGATTATATTTTGTGTCCTTTGAACACCTCAAATCAAAGCATACGTTCAGACAAGTGTTCTAAACAACCCTCTGCCTGTCCTTATTGCCCCCGTCTGTGGTAATAGCTGTGCTTTTTCCCAAGTGATATGTGGTTGTTTCGCAGTACTTTTCACTTATTCTACAGTTAGATATTGTTTTTGTTATATTAGAAACATACAGATGATCTATTTTGCCAACTAAATTATCATATTGACTGAGTGGTTGCAATTTTCCGCATGCTGATTTGACCTTGTTGGTTGGTTCTGTGGCTACGGCGCCATGTTACTCAGACAAAAACACCTTTTTTCTGACTGTTCTACCTTTCTTCCAGCTAATATGTAAATGTCACACATGCAACAGCACCCCAATCTTAAGTAAGACATGAAGTCATGCCTGAAGTGACATCAAAGAAGTACACCCTTATGAATAAACTGTGGATATATCCGTATTTGACATTTTTAATTCTAAGAAATTACAATGACCGATGAAGAATATTGACGAACTAATAAAGAGGGCAGAGATAATGTACTGTAATACTACTTACATACTTACCCCAAACCTGTCCTGATAACAACCCAGTCCTTATCTTAAAAGGTTGTCCTGTGCAGTCACCTTGCATAAGGAGATATTAACGTTTTATCTTGAAACTCATAAAACAAGTGGGCCATTGTCATTTATCTCCATGCATTGCCCTTTTTGGTCTCAAGCCACTGTGCGGTAATGCTAGTGTAACAGCAAGGAGGTCGTTTTTAAGAGGATGTAGCATCAGTGAGTACAGTAGGGAAGAGATGACTGAGCGGATTATGTGATGAATACTATGATCCCTGACCTCCACGGTTCCCACTCTACTAGGTCAAGTACCGGACCGAGGCAGGCTCTGTCAATGGTGATGCAGACTACACTGACACATGTATGCTAACAAATACGGTGGCACATTTTGTGTTATTTCTTATCCACGCAAAGCTTGTAAACCAGGGACAACAACCTACCTATCATATAGAATCTTTAAATTATTAAGTGTGAAGACTTGTTTTGGACTGTTGGATGTGATGTGCACTGTAAGTGAAACAGAGGTGGAACTAAAGTAAACAAATAAATAATAAGAATGTCAGAAAACATAGCTCTTACATTGTAGTGACTACTCAGTGAGGGCTTTCATCGCAAAGTGTCTGAAGTTAGACAGGGAAATATTTCCCCAGCAACCACATGGTTATTGCCTTTTTACTTCAAACACAATCGCTAGATCTTGCTGTGCCTTTCAACAAGGAATAGATTGTTTTGGCCATCTCCATGCCTATTTATCAAGGAATTATCATTCTGAAATGTCCATTAAACACTGTCATTGTCAATCAGTGCTTTTTTTATTTTCAGAAACAAAAAAAACAAAAAAAGGCAGATGAATGAGTTGAGAGTCTGCTTGAATCATTGCTTAATCACTGGAATAAGTGTCTCATCTGGCCTTTTGAAGGGGGGAATCCCCTCACCACTGTGCCTGTCCAAGGTGGGGTTTTCCATAAAATAGCAGCGACACGCCTCACCATTCAATCCCTGCTCAGGACTCGGGCAGAAACATTAGGCTACAGGACGAGCATTTGGACATTTTCTCTTTAATTTGTATGATTATTAATGTGGGGAGCCTTGAGGCCAGCTGAGTCCTCCAATGCCCTTGTGCTGTCACTGCTGGGTGCCTCAATGTCCTGAAGAGCCCAAGGTTGCTAAATCAATGACTCCTGTGTGGCCTGCAGCTGTGCCATGCCAACACACATTACCTCCTCCCCGGCAGGAGATGTCAGCTGTTTTATTGAAATAAACAGACGCTCAGATTAACAGATGGAAAATATGCCGAAGGAGGATTTGCCTTTCTAAGTCATCATTTTCCTTGTACATACAGTATATGTTGATTTGTAATAGAGCATGGTATGGATGAGAAATGATGTATCTTTAAACATGCCTCAAAGTCTCTCTCTCTCTCTCTCTCTCTCTCTCTCTCTCTCTCTCTCTCTCTCTCTTCATCCCCACTGTCAGTCTAAAATTTGGACCTCACTTCCTGAATCAGAGTGCACTCAGTGGACATCATACTCCCTTTGAGAGAACTATCAAAGCCTATTCTGTGTGCCTTACGGTTCTTTTCCTGGCTTAGGCCCACGAGATAACAAGGTTAACTAGCCACACACACAGTTTGACTATGGTGCGTGTGCGAGAGAGAAAGGGGGCCGAAGTAGTGGAGGCTAATCACTCTTTTTAAACAACATTAAGCCCAGATAATGACACTTTATCATTATTGCCTCCCTCCTGTGCTGCCTCCCTCCTCGTAGACTTACTCGCTCTCGCCCCTATCTTATAAGCTCTTCTAATGCTGCAAGAAAAGTTAATTAGATTTAGTTTGTTTGAGCCATAGGGTAATTGGCGGGTGCCCTGTGCAAGTGACTTTTCTTATAACACTTAATTTACATTAAGCATTAGTGGCACAGATTTGACACTTAAAGCACCTTGTATTTTTTTGTAAAGCACCTTGTAACCCTATTTTGAAAGGCGCTATATAAATAAAGTTATTATTATTACTTAAAAAAAATGTAAACATTGAGTTAATGCAAGACCTGCAATAAATGTGCATTTTGGAAGTTCTTTGAATATTCATTGCTTCATGGGGCTCATTATTGTTTGTTCCTGATTGGTGTGATTGCATAGCATTCCTCTTATTCTCGACTGGTCTATCATTCCAACAGCACTCTGAGAACAGAATCAGTGGACCATCTGATAGCCCGGCCTAGAGGGATCTAGCCTACTGTCCCATGCAGACAGCCAAAGACCAATATCAGCGCCATCTGTCGTTATGCCATGCTTATGCCATGCTTATGCCATTTTGTAATTGATCATAATTAAAATACACAAGTGTGTGTTAGTACTGCTTCCCACCTGTCTGTGCCAGGCCTAATGGCAGACATTTAGACACTGTGAGTAAATAGGGCTGACATATCCTCCCGGGCTGGCCAGAGCCCCTCGTATCGATCCCTGTAATGTGTTACGCTGCTTACCCGTTGTGGCAGCGAGAAAAAAAATGCATCGACTTCCCAGAGCACTCAATTAAACACAACTGTATTGCCATCTCGGTTGCATTGTGTCGGTGCTTGGTAACCTGACGTGTTTCTGCCCCCACGGTTCCGGAGGGTGCAATAATGAGGGGACTCGTTAGCCTGGCCTTGCCTTGGCCGACCACCTCCACTGTTCTTTTCACAGCAGTGTGCTGAAGATTTGAAAGTGGATTTTCTTTTCACACAAGTGTAGTTCATAAGGGTGTAATATTGGTTGATGTTGCAAATTGTTTAACAAGTTTGCTGACTAATAACATTGAAGACACAGTCAATCATAAAAAAATATAATTATTATTATTATTAATATATGTAATAATATTATCATAAGCAGCCACAACAATTAAATAGCTTCCAAGACTACTAGGATGAGACAAAGCAAATTTGCCACATAACTTCAAAATGTTTGCCACTAATGGTGACCAATAAAACTGTCAGACACAATCAGAAAATAAATTCCTTGACCAACCTGATGGAAGTTTGTTTTCTCTCAATTGAGGCTCCTGTTGTCAGGGTCAGGATCCTCCTTTGCCTACCTGAGGGAGGATCAGGACCGAGGACAGCTCCTGAGGCAACAGCACTTCATCTCATTAGTGTTCTATTGTTTTCACCTGTGTCGTTTGGTTAATTGGTTTCCTTATGCTTCGTTTGCCCTTTATATAGCCCTGTTTGTGTTACCCATCCTTTGTCTGTCATTACGTTTTGTTGTGTTCCAAGTAAAGAGCTAAACCTTGTCTCTGACTACTCCGTGTTCCGTGTGTTCTTTGAGGATTACCTACAGTACCACCTATCGGGTTCAGGTCTGCTATTGGGTCGCAACAGCCTGTGTGTGAGCCCCTGGCGTGATAGAATGACAGACCAACAATACGACCCAGCGGGTCTGATGGAGATTCAGCATGCCTTAAGCCTTCAGGGGATGGCTATGGGCCAGCAGACCGGAGAGGTGCTGGCCATGGGTGGTCGGCTGCAGGCGATTGGGCAGACCGTGGCCCAGCTGCAGGCGTCTCAGGCCGAGCTCCGTGCTATGGTGCAAGCGGCACCTACACCGTCAACGGGGCCGCCGGCTGACGCCTCGCCCAGGGACGTCTCTCTCCCAGCACCGGAGAGGTATGACGGTCATCCGGATGGCTGTAGAGGCTTCCTGATGCAGTGCAACAGCGTCTTCCGGTGCCAGCCCAACGCCTTCAGGAGTGAGCAAACCCGGGTGGCCTACATAATGGCTCTGCTCACCGGCAGGGCTCTGACCTGGGCAACGGCGTTTTCGGAACATCCCACGCCGGCACTCCACGACTCCCAGCAGTTTATGCAGGAGTTTCGGCGGGTGTTTGACCACCGTCGTAGCGGACATGAGGCGGCCACTGCACTCCTCCCCGTTTCATCGATGGAGGATTGGCGTACACCGTGAGGCGGATCCTGGACACTCGCCTGGTCCGAGGACGTCGGCAGTACCTGGTGGACTGGGAGGGCTACGGGCCGGAGGAACGGTCCTGGGAGCCTGCGGCCCAGATCCTGGACAAGAGTCTCATCTCTTCTTTTCTTTCCTCCAGGGCGCCTGCTGCCGCGCCCGGTGGGCGCTTCGGGGAGGGTCCTGTCAGGGTCAGGATCCTCCTTTGCCTACCTGAGGGAGGATCAGGACCGAGGACAGCTCCTGAGGCAACAGCACTTCATCTCATTAGTGTTCTATTGTTTTCACCTGTGTGTCGTTTGGTTAATTGGTTTCCTTATGCTTCGTTTGCCCTTTATATAGCCCTGTTTGTGTTACCCATCCTTTGTCTGTCATTACGTTTTGTTGTGTTCCAAGTAAAGAGCTAAACCTTGTCTCTGACTACTCCGTGTTCCGTGTGTTCTTTGAGGATTACCTACAGTACCACCTATCGGGTTCAGGTCCGCTATTGGGTCGCAACAGCCTGTGTGTGAGCCCCCGGCGTGATACCTGTGATGGTTTGGCCACACAGTCCTTTTAAACTTCTCTCATCATCGGTTTAAACGTGTGGTGTGCATTGCGTTTGGAGTGCAAGTTTGTGTGGCTGTCTTTGTTGATGGGCACTTCTTTTTGGAAACTCCTGCGTGAACAAAGAAGGAGCTGATTCTGCTTATATTACAGTAAAGAGTGGCAAGGTAGAAAAGGGATTTGGGTAGGTTGGGATTGCTCTCTGAGAGGGGTGTCAGCGTTTTCAAACATTTGCATTTTGCCTTCAAACTTTAGGATAAAACAATCTTTGTCTTCTCCTGACCTGCCTGAAACCTCTATGGTTTTCTACCGCACTTTTCTATTTCGTTTCCTTTTAGCAGTGTATTGATCTGTGGTGTGTGTGTGTGTGTGTTTGTGCGTGTGTGTGTAATTGTGAACCTTTCTGTTCAATGTGCTCAGACAACAGATAATGTACGGTTTGTGACTTTTTTCAGCTTATGCGCTGAGCCGTTCCTCGGTTCTCAGATGGCTACTTCTGCCGGCCCTCCCTGTTTCTTCACCCACCTACCATTTCCTTTATGAGCTCATTGTGGATAGATGGGGGGGGGGGGGGGGGTTGGTACCACCAGCTCTCCCTTTGTAAAGAGTCGCCCCTTGGGGGATGATTAACCTAGTGGATTTAGTCGGAGAGTATGAGACCTTTTGGCACGGTTTGATAAGTGATCGACCTAAAACACGATCAGACCCAGTAACATCCATGGCTAAACTCCCATGGTTTCCAGCTAACTGCCGATAGTTAGAGGAACGAAACAGGCTGATGGTGAACGGTCTCTATCGTCTATTGGCTCAATGCAGACTTCACCTAGCTTAATAGGTGTCTACTTACTGATTGGCTTGTTGTCTGTCTCCGGAATTGAACCACCAAAGTGTTCTCCTTTAGCACACTGTACACCACGCCAGTAAATTTCCACTAGCAGCTAGCGATGTTTAAAAAATTTAATCTTAGTTTCTTTTTTATACAAATGTTGGGTTTGAGTCTTTTCTAAAAGGCACTGGGTGTCTTCAAAGGGACCCGAATACAGACGAGTCATCAGTGTCATTCTGTTTGTGTTCTCACACTAGTCTTTGTCTTTTGATGAGTCGGGACAGGCTTTCACTTGTTATCATCCCACACAGTAATCTCCCCCTGACAAATATTGAAGCAATGGAGGATCGCGGGGCTGAGAAGCTCACGTAGTCGCTATCATGTCCTTGCTTCTCTCTACTACACTGCTCCTCTCTCTACTCCACTGCTCTTATTTACTCCTCCAATGAGAGTTACCACACCGACATAACATCAGAACCAGTGTTAACTTTAACAGAATTGATGAAGAAAATACTCGTCGGCATTGTATTTTTAGTGTGTGTTGGGAGGGTCATTGTTCTCTGTTGACCTGCATATCCATCGAGTTGATTGACTTGTTACAAGAAAGAACCACATCACGTAATAAACCGTCTAATAGTCGTATCTTTTGTACACTGTTTCAAGAGTCTAAACATGGACGCACATCATGGTATAGTATCAGAGGGGCTGGCAAGCTACAGTGCAGTATCAGTTTCAGGGACTTGGTCCTTTATATAGCTGCCCAGTTATGTGACCTGTGACTGAGAAAGCTCATTGGCTGCTTAAATACATTGATTTATCACTTAATTATACAGAATCGCTTTTGCTATTTGGCTAGCCATCCTACCTAAAACCAGATAGGCTATTACAAAAACAGGCTTTGCAAGGTTCATTGCTAAAGAGCTGGTATTCATTGAATAAAGTCGACATTTTAACCATGTTACAGCCAAAAAGTAAAACATCACCACCAACAATAAAAAAAAAGATTGACTTAAAGAGACCCTGTACAAACTTTACCCATCTAGGTACAGAAAAAGCTAATGTGGAGCCTGAATTCTAAAGTGTCACGACATGCCCACTCACTTCAACTAACATGTTATGAGTGCTTTTCAAACATGAGTTCCATGTATGGCTCCAATGTAGCCCCCCATCAAGATGACTTGATTAGATGGACAGGTCTGTAAATGCCGACGCTGTCTTTTGGAGAAGGTTATGTAGCAAAACTATACAGCCGCTGTCCAGCGCGTATGATATTTTTTTCAATTGTTTTAATCAGTGATGACGTGCATTTCACAGTGGTTTAGTCTCTGTGTGTGAGTACTTTACTTGGGTGGGACAAGAATGACAAGTTGCCATTTAAGAAATCTGTATTTATAGTGTATCGCCACTCATGAAGCTTTTGGCAAATGTTCAGGCAGACAGTATTCATTCTCTGTCCTACTGAAGAGTTAGCCGTCATACTGTGCATGCCCTCGTGCAACCACCACACTGCTCCATGCCAACAACGAGGCCTATTTAAATAGCTGGGGTCATATACAGTTAGGCCCAAAGATATGCAGCGTTGTTATTTTTTTTTTGCAGCCTTCTGAGTCAATTGTCCAATTACTTTTGGTCCCTTGAAAAAGAGGCGGCTACGTATTTAAGAGCTGTAATTCCTAAACCCTTGGTCCTATTTGGATGTGAATACTCTCAAATTACAGCTGAGAGTCTGCACTTTAAGCCCATATTGATTATATAATTGTATCCTGAATATGTTTTCGTAAACAGCTAAAACAACAAAACCTGTGTCACTGTCCAAATATTTTTGGCCCTAACTGTATAAGATTCCTGATGCAAGCATGAGTAAATAAAATAGTCTGTGCAGATGGAGGGATGGATACAGCATAAAATAAGAGTAACTTTGTACAGTTTGTAGGAAAATTAGTTATTAACGCTAAAAACAACACATCGACTTAAATCAGCAAACAAGTTTTACCTTACACTGCCTTTTTAATTACACCCACTAGGAACTGTCGTGTAAGGTTCACATCCCTTGCATAAAGCGGTGTTGTGTTTCTCTACAAAGTACGAGTTTTCAGTAATACACTGGATGAATCCCCTGATTGGGATTGATCCATCATGGATGAGGGCTCAGCTGAAGTTCCCAGGCTGATTGGTGCTGACGAGACCACTGCCCCTGCTGAGCTCTGCCGGCCACAGAACACATTGCCTCTTTCCTCCCCTATCCACTGTAGCCAATCAATAGAACTGCAGGTCACACATGAGTGGTAGTAGACTAGGTATGCTGCCCATGGTGCTTTAGTAGGTACTTTTGAGCTTTATGGAACCTAACAGCCATTTCACAAGCAGCATAAGATGGCAATCTGTGGGAGCGACAGCTTTGGAGTCATATTGTAAAGAAGAAATGGAAAGAAGACAATGAGAGGAGCAGAAGCACAGGATGGAAGACAGTGTGGTAGAGAGGAGGGAGAGACATTGACTTTAAGTTAAACTGTGAAGCTACATCGCAAGAGTCTTTAAGAAGCTAGAATTGTGTTTGCAATCTATAAGTAGTCTGCCCCAGAATCCATGACATATATCTGTTGGCATCAACAAAACAACAGTCCCTCTTTAAAAGAAATGCACTCACTTAAACTACACATAATTACATTACTAAATAACATCACTTAAACAGTTTGCTGTTCAATGGTTTAAAATACAAGTTTCAGTAGAATTACAGTAAATCACAAAACAAGATTAAATTCTAGTAATTTTTCTGGTATGAAGGAAAACTATGGGGTTTGCTAAATTGTCACACAAGTATTAACAATAAACCTATTTAAATTAATAGACAGACAAAAATGAAATCTGAATGAAGTCTGGCGTGTTACTGTAATCAAAAAAATGTGGTTTTGAGCAGAATGTTTAGCCTACTATTTGACTAATCTTGTGATGTA
>JAPMUY010004958.1:0-30000 GCA_026901105.3 Galaxias olidus
CACTGCACTAGCCAGCATCACTCCCGCTATCTCGTGTACCCCTACGTAAGTAGAAAGAATAATGATGGATTTGTTTCCCCAAAGAAAACTTTATATTACTTTTGACTGATTGGTAGAGCTAGATGCTGCTTAAGTGATGCAAAAGGAAACATTGAAGTAGTTTGTTTTTTACCATGCCAGCTGCTGCAGCAAATCTCTGCAACGTTTTTTGGTTTATTCGACGATGGACAGTGAAAAATATAATTTACTCCTAAAATGAATGTGGTGTTATTTGTGGCTAATACATATATAATTTTTTTCTGCAATATTAATATCAGCATTGTTTGAAATAGTGTGTTTGCCACTCTTTTACAGCAGCATTATATTTCCAGGAGCACCGAATTTCAAAACATCCCAGAGCCTGACAACAAAAACAATAATGATGAAACCTACTGTACATCCCTAAATCTCCCCAAGTATTTGTGTTTTTCACGATCTCCCTAGAGGGATTCTCTGTACCTACAAAAGCCTCAAAATGCTGTAATCAGAGAAAAATGTACAAAATAACCTCTCTCCCCCTACGGCACAGTTTGGGGAATGTATTCTCCGGCCATCGACGACCCTCGATGGGATTAGATTAGTTTAGATTAGATTAGGGATTGTTTGAGGATAAACACCCAAAATCATCCCATCAGCGTAATCCCAACGCTAGTGTCCGGGGCCTAATCCAACTATTGCTGAGGATACTTGGCTAAGGGGAGAGAACAGAGGAGAAGACGCTACTTGAGCGTAATCCCTAGTCTCTCTCTCTCTCTGTGGGGATCAGATCACCGTGGCGTCTCGCAGTGTGTCGGATTAGACCCGCTCGGCGTCCACCGTCCTCTCCCCTCGAGGCATTAGAGCCGTGCGCGGAGTCACCACCTGTCCTCCTCCTTTGATTACTTCCTGGAATCCGCCCGGGCCACTTCTGAGAACCGTGCTTGTTGCCAGGCGATATTAGCCTATTTGTCACCTTCTCGGCCAAAGAAGAAGCACCAACGGCTTCTGAACATTCTACCACAGGGGAACTTTGCAGTCTTTTTTTTTGAGCTTGTTGAGAATGTTGTTAGATTATCTGGTGGTGAGTGTTATATTTTGCAAAACAAGACACTGAGGTTTTGTGTAGTGCAAATGCAGCTTGGTTTAAGTGTCCTAATAGTCAAGATGTCCTATTTAGCACAGCATCTTCACATTTACTGTATGAGTTTGTGTGTGTGCATGCGTGCATGTGTGTGTGTGTTTGCGAGATTTCAGAATTAATAAGGAAAATACAAATGATAGGTCTCTTTCACTTTCACAGGCCTGTGATTTATGCAATAAGTCCCAAGCACAGAGTCTAATATGGATTTTCACTTATGATATCATTCTTTTGATGTTGAGATGGCTTGTACGCTGCAAGCATGTCGTTTTGGGAATGAACAATCAGCTCTATTTCATTGGTCTAGCACTCCAACTTTATTTTTATAACCTCAATCAAAAAATATCGGGGACTCAAAAGGCTGTTGCATCACGTCTCGCTAGCGCCCGTAACTCTCCCCCACATGGGCAAATGAAATGTGTGGCATTCTGAATTAAAATGGACCGGCCGTCTCTCATTTCTAGACCGCTGTAGCATGCGCACGCCCAGCGAATCAATTCTTGTCTCCTCTATCAATCCATACCCAGAACGCGTTGCCTCCCTCTGTGAATAAACTGATCTACAGCCCTGACGGCAACCCAACACTTTATATATTTGACTTGTGTCAAGAGTTTCAAGTGCAAAAAAAACGGATGCGGGCTGTCACTCGCCGACATGTCCGCCACGCTGGCAGGCTGCTGGCAGGCCCGTGCTGAACACGGGTCTAGTGTGTCGGTCAATGAGAAGGCACGGGATGACAAAAAGTTGTATCCCAAACAGTGTTATTTATATAACAGAAAGCTTATCCTGCTGCTTACTGAACGTAGCCCGTCCATTTCACCTGTATTCACCAGGGTTTAATCCGTGGTGCAAGGAAAGGGAAAAAAAAACCCGGAAACATCTGAGGGCAATTTGTGCTCGACTGCCGCTCCTCTGTGTTGTGTTTCAGCAGGTGCCTGCCCTCTTTGTCCCCCAACCCTCCAGTCATGTCCTTGAGCTCCGTCAGACGGAAACGGCGGCAACAGTGGCAGGGCTTTCACCCCCGCCGTCTGTGAGCGCTACGGGAAGGACTCAGGTGACCGGCAAGTGTAATTACGAGTGTGTGTGATCCCCGTGAGTGCTCCTGCCGGTGGGGGACTTTCTCCCCTGCACCTCGGGCTTTGGCACGAGTGGCGGAGAGGGTCACTGTTTAATAATGAACGGGTCGAGTCGGCTGTAACGGATACATGCACCTGCTTTGTGCATCAGTCAATTACCTAATTAGAAACTCTCCCTCCGGGGAAAGTCAATACCTGCCCCTGGAGACGCCCCTGGGCAACCCCGCCATGTGAACGGAGGTGCTGAGCCGCTCTGCAGACAAACGGCTACCTGTGTGCGTCTCAGTGTGTCCGTGCCCCTCTCTCTCTCTCTCTCTCTCTCTCTCTCTCTCTCTCTCTCTCTCTCTCTCTCTCTCTCTCTGTGTGTGTCAGAATAGAAGACTGGTGTCGCTTTGCATGGATCAGATGCTGAGGGTTGCTCATGGGAAATTGTGCCCCGGCTCTTTGAGATTGTGATCCACCGGCAAGACGCCTAACCTCCCCCCTCAACCTGCCCCCTCACCCCTGGCCCTCCTCACTCATCCTACCCTGAGAACATGATCCGTGAAAACCAGCATTAAAGGGGCTGTCTCTCCCATTTGCTCTCCCTACTTTATTCCCCTTTGTTTATCCCTCACCCCTACTTCCATTCAAAGAAAATAGTCACTCACCTGTGCAGGTGAAGGGAAGGCGGGCCTAGGGCGCTTTGATTGACAGCCGTGCCAACCCGTGTTGACACCGTCCTCGATGCGTTCGCACCCCATCCAGCCAACCGAAAGGCTGCACGGAGACACTTAAGCCATTTAGGGACAGCTCAGCGGTGATTAAGCTGCTCTTTTCAGCCTCTAGAGGAGTGATGAGGAGCCCTGGCTCTCTATGGTCTTTCGGAGGAGGAGGAGGAGGAGGAGGAAGAACGATGTGATGCCATATATCTTCATCTGATCCTCCCACGCCACACGCCCCTAACCATCTATCCACAGACCTCCCCCCATCACACACACACACACTATCCCATCACCATTTCTTCCCTGCCAAGCACGCACACACACACACACACACACACACACACACACACTTGGCACCCACTCGACATAAAGATATATACACACACCACGCACAATACCTTAATCTTTGCCCTCTGACAACAACCCCCGCTCCTCACCCTCCCTACACACGAATGTTAATGTTTTACTACACAGCAAAATCAATCGTAGTTTATTAATAACAGCTATGGCGTAAATCAGGGCGAAGCAAAGAGGAAATATAGAATGGAGAAAGAAAAGCAGATTGAGTTGGAGGGGGGTGGCATGTTCCTAAAAATCAATTTTCACACATCAGAACTATTAGGTTATTGAGAAGGGGGATGACTGATAGGGCCCTGTTGCGGGAAGGGAGATGTGGAGATGTATTGCCCTAGCTGGATGAGTGTGTGTGTGTGTGTGTGTGGGTCCGATGCAGTTCTTTGACTTGCTGGAGAAGTATTGATCTAAGACAGTGGTGTTGCAGTTTCATCAAAGCAACAGTGTCTGTGGCTTCATATCCGCACATAAGAAATAATCCCTCTTCACATCAGATGTTGCTTTGATATATTTTTTATTATTATTTATCTTGCCAAATGTATCCACCTATCTGTCTATTTATCAATCTATAGATTCAATATTTTTTATACTGTACATATTAACGCATAATTATTACAAATTTACTTTTTTCACCACTTCATTTATATTGCACAACCGGTGGAGGTGAGAATAGAGGTGTGGTAGACCATCTCATACGGGAGCAACTCAGGGAAGAGGCCCTGGAGCCAGGCGTCACTGCAGGGCCACAGACACGCGGGCTCTCCAGCCTCGGCGAGGAACCTTAAAGTGCTTGCCGACTTCTAGCTGCTAATACAGCTAATGCAGTAATGGTAGGGCCGGGCGATTAATGAGAGCGCTCTGCTCCTGACATCTCAGACACCCTAATGTTGGTGGAGCGTCTCCCTGCCCGTGCTTTAATCCATCACCGGCCTCCATAACCCAATTATGGTCTGACGCTTTACTTTTATCTCCTGTGGTGGGGCCGGCCATACACTCTCCCTCCCTCTCCTTTCTCTCTCTCTCTCTCTCTCTCTCTCTCTCTCTCTCTCTCTCTCTCTCTCTCTCTCTCTCTCTCTCTCTCTCATTCTTGATCTCACACACACACACACACACACACACACACAATCATACACACACTTTTGACTGGAAAAGGTACGCAAGTAAAGCGAGACCACTCTGCAAGCAGTATCGAGACCACAAGTAAGAGAGAAGAGCCACCCAACCACTGCATATTGAGAAATAAGATGTTCTCTAGCCACCATGACATTTCTATTTTCTAAATGGCTGCAACATGCAGTATACATGCGGCACACAGAACGGACCAAATGCAACGTCTCGGGGGACGTCACTTTCTATTTGTGTGTAAACAGCGCGACCCCACCGACAGCACAAAATGAGAGCCAATTCCCCCCCCCTCCCCACCCCCTGCCCCAGAGGGTAGACATCTCACAGAGCAGAATGAGACGGGACTTCCATTACCGAGATAAGCAGCATAAAAACCCATTTTCTGCAAATGTTTCTCCAAACTATTTGGCCCATGTCAACCCCCCCCCCCATGTCGTGTGGTTGCGTGTGCATACTATATATTCCAAATCGGAGGGAGCTCTTTTAAGTGCTGCCTAGTTCCACTGTAATCACAGAGCTTAACTCATTGCCAGGCATCTGTTGTCAAACTGGTCAAAGCCCGTCGTGTTGTGATTGTAATCGTAGCATGATACTACAGCTACATGGCTCACTCCCAGGGGTCCATCAACAGAGACTTCCAGCCACAAGGGTGTGTGTGTGTGTTTGGAGGCGGTATGCAAGTCCTGCGTGTGCTGCATTTTTCATGAGGAGTTTTTGAGGCCTCCATTTGCAATATTTATGATCTGGTGAGTCTGAAAAAACAATACTTGGCTTTTCACTGGAGGGCTGCAAGGATAGAAGCCTTCTGCCAGCCCAGAGTCCTCATTGGCTATTGGCATGCTGCAACACAAAATCTAAATGCTACTGTGTTTTGTTTTTCTCTCTCTTAACGTGCAACGTGAGTACTTACTCTCTCTATCTCTCTTTCTCTCTCTCCTCATTCTCTCTTTCTACCTGTCTCCCTCTTTCTTTTCTTTAGATTAGCCTCACTTATGTCACACTGTAACAGCAATGTCAATCAAAAGATCTATGACCTCACTTCCTGTAAATCAGGTGGATTGACTTACTGGGGAAACCCACTTCCATTAGTCCCTCCCCACTGCAAATTAACTTAAATGTGCCGGCTCGATACAGTTCAAGACGATCATGTGCATGTCAATGTCCTCGTCTCCCCATGTGACTTAACATGCGGCTGACTGCAGCATGACCGGGCAAAGTCAGGACTGCTGTGTTTCCCAGGAAGCCTTTCCTGTGGCGCGTTTTCAACACAGAAACAGGCCCATATATACTGTACGGCCTGTACAGTAAGAGGCCCAGTCGGTTTGGCTCTGTAAAGTTCCGCCACTTCAGTGTGAAAACGCTCCTTTTCCAAGAAAAGGTGTTTCAGTGCTGCCCATCAAAATGTGTGCCATTCTATAAAATATTCATCATTCGATGTTAATATAATGGCTAGCGGCGCTGTGCTAAATGCTGTCTCAGTGGAGCGGCCAGAGAAGATTAGAAGATTGAGACATTTTTTGCTGTTTGTCTTCCAGTCGTCAGCATTACAGCCGGGGCTGTCTCTAGCCCGACAGCGATTTACTGCAGGAAGCATTAGTTGGGAAATGCGTCAATATTATGGGTGGTTCTGTCCAGGCATGGTGATTAATATTGTTTTCCTAATTACATGACAGATGGCAAAAAAAGAGCTGGAAGAGTGAAAAAGCACCTTGGCTACGCTGACAGAGAGGACGGGGTATCTGTCGGCCCGCATTTGAATCCAAATCCCCATTCGTCACAATGTTTACTTCGAGTTTCATTTGAATAACAGCAATTAATAGTATGTCCTAATGTGACATTCAATGCCACTGTCCATCGTCCAATCGATAGGTCTCTCAGCGTTTCTGATTACCGTTAACCTCCACTCTCCCTCCTTCCTCCCTCCCCCTCTCCCTCGCCCCACCTCCCTCCCTTCCTCCCTCCATCCCCAAGTCATCCATCTGTCATCATCCCACGTTCCATTTCTGGCCCTTTGGAGCCGAGGCCCGGATTGATGTCACCGTTCAGCAGGCCTACCTCTCTCTCATCGTGCGGGGTGCGGCGGATCATGTTCATACAAATCCAGGGATATTACAATCCCAGCAGGAAGCCAGTGTTAGCCAGGGGCTCTGCTAGAAACACCAGAGGGGTCAGGGCCTGCCCGAATTTAAACCCCCTCTGGCTGCTATCACCACATAGAGGTAGGATGAAAAGAAGGGACACAAAGGCCCACTGCCCGAAAGCTCTACAAAAGGTGAAGCTAACTGCCCAGCTTTTTCAAAATATTTCAAAGTTGTTTTCGCTAATCATTTGGCAACTTGTTGGGGGATAAGAATTGATATAACTACTATGCCACGCTGTGTAACGAGACGCTCTGTACTGGAATCTTACAGGCGATCAGAGTTTTACCACAAATCCGAGTGCGATTTAAAGAAGCCAATTTGAACTGAAACGACTCCGTCTCGTCTACTCACTCTGCTTCTATGTAACACCCAAAAATAATCTCCTGGCAGGCTGACCTGACTCAAAGGGAGACCAGGCTAAGGGTGGGGACCAGGAGGGTTTAGGGCCGTGGGCAGATAAACAGTGCGGAAGGTGGGGATTACGCCTGTTCACATATCATGATATTGGACTGAGGGATTAGTGCTGTCCCACCATAGCACACCGCTGGACAGCACAGCAATCTGGTTAGCTAGGACTGAGTGGGGGCTTGTTCTCCATGTGTTAGTAGTGAGTGTCTCTCTCTCTCTCTCTCTCTCTCTCTCTCTCTCTCGCTCTATAATCTGAGGCATCCCATTCTATTACCTGACCCTTTATCCATGAGTCCTATCAATCTGCCTCTAACCTGCACGCACACACACACACACACACACACACACGCACAAACACACACACGCGTTTCTTATCCTTTTTCATGCTCTTCCTCATATACCCATTGTTAACCTCTTTCCTCTCTTCGTGCACCTAAATATCTCCTTGTCTTAACCTCACCTCACACTCCATCCCCTCTTTTTCTATCCTCCTCCATCTCGTCTTCCTTTCTCAAAGTCCTCCATTCCTCTTCGCCCTGTTCTCCTCCCTCCTTTTCTCCTCCTTTTCTCCTCCTATTCCCCCCATCTCCTCCTATCACCAGGCTTGTTGTCTCATCCTGGCCAGCTGATCAGATGTCCTGTGTGCCGGAGCCAAAGTGAGTCAGACAGACATGTCGGCCGGACCTCGGAGGAGGAGACCTCTCTGCGCGCTCAAGTGCTGTAAGTGCGGCGGAGTCGTCTTACAAGAAACACTTATTGCATTTTGTATTGAGCATGATGTTATGAAAAATTAATGGTGGAATTGTGCACGGTTCTTCTCTCTCTCTCTGACTCTTGCATGCCTGTCTGTGTGTGTGTGTGTGTGTGTGTGTGTGTGTGTGTGTGTGTGTGTGTGTGAGAGAGAGAGTGAGAGAGAGAGAGAGAGAGAGTGTGTGTGTGAGAGAGAGAGTCAGAGTGAAAGAGAGAGAGAGAGTAAGCACTCACGTCGTACGTGTGTGTGTGTGTGTGTGTGTGTGTGTGTGTGTGTGTGTGTGTGTGTGTGTGTGTGTGTGTCTGTGTGTCTGTGTGTCTGTGTGTCTGTGTTATGCGTGTCGCATATGTTTGCAGTTGAAAGTGGCACCAGTCGCTGAGGAGTCTCTCACTGAGCTCGGCCTAATCATATATCACCAAGGTGTCCATCTCCTGAGGCCTGACGTGTGGATCAAAGTACCCGATGAATCGATGGCTGATTCCCGTCCGCTGTATTGACAACCTCTACCACCGCACACACAGACCTCCTCCCACTTACTACATTACTGCTCGACACTCCCTGAGGTTAGCGCACATATTGACTCTCCTATTGGCAAAGCAATAGTGTAAAAATACTACCCGAAAGTGGGCCAATACATACACAAAACAATACAGCAATAAGGCCTGGAAGCAATGAGGAGAAACATGCCATAATATCAAAGGCACTTTAAAGTGAGCTGTCTATGTTTCATACGATGTGATATTGTGCCATCCAATCCCCTCTGGATGAGAACGTTTACTTTATTGAACAAGAGACTTGGACATATAGAGACCGGGAGAAGAGACTGGGATGTATACACGTGCAGTGTGGTTACGTACAAAAAGGTTTCACAACATCACTTTGATTTCAGTGTAATGTAACAAATCAAGCCCTCTTTTGCTTAATGAAAAATATTTGCAAGATGTTTCTTTGTTAAGGTATTTATTTATGTATAACTAATTTGTACCTTTCTTGCTCACCTATTTATTTATTTACTGATTTTGTTTTGAAAGTAGAAGGTATTTCACAATCATTTCATAATTTAAATGCATCTTGATTTACAGATTTTAGATCAATGTCAGGGATTTGGTGCCACCATAATGTATGGGCATTTTCTAGGGGAAATATTTGCAGTGCTTTTGTTAAACTGGTCTCAGACCCCCAAAAAAATCCTTTCTTTATTTAATTTCATTATATTAAGTAATGCCTTGAACCTGTATTCAGTAAACTATGATGGATTATTTTGAGTAGATCAAATAAAATCTTTTAAAATAGGATTACACAAAAAAGCAATGTCCTTTTTAAAATTTCGTTTCAAAGTTTCTAAATCCTGTGCACCAATATTGAATCAACAAGGATTAAACGAATTATGACTGTTTGAACTGTAGTAGAACATTATTATATCAAATTATTTTCTCATATATTACTACCACTGGTCAATTTTATGATGTTGACTTCTAAAATGTTTAATATATTTCATGGACAGCTTTAGCATGGCCATGAGAGCTTAGTGGACAATCAAATAGCTGAACATGATGGGATATTCCTCTGGTGGACATTGATCTTTGATTATCCCCTAAATCAAATGTAAATGGGATGTCTTTTTGCACATAAGGAAACTTTTGCCGACGTATAGCTTTTGAAACTATAGTCCTTTATAAAAAGCCCCCTTCGTTTGCTTTACAAAACGTTTTATTTCCACTTGCTCAAACGTGTTCAAGCTGCAGTGAACGAAAATAAAATGCAAAGTGGGTTCAGCGCTTTAAAACTGCCATGGTTACGGGTCACATGCCTGTTAGATCATTAACAGCTGAGTTTGGGGAAAGGGAAACGGTGTTGGCCTGACCCCCGGGGGAACCTGAGGTCAGGGACCCCTGGCAAGATGCACCCAGCAGGGTTCTGAATCACCAGGGTCAAGTGGAGGAAAAAGGCCAAGCAGCAGGGCCTGAAGGCCGGGGAGCAGAAACCAGATCTGGGCTGAGCAAGGCGAGGATCAGACGCTAAATCTTCCGGCTGCTTCTGACACTGGGCCTGCTGCTCTGCTGCTCAGGGAGGGTGGAAGAAAGGGCACGGTAGAGAGGTGAAGTCAGACAAAGGTGGGTTGAGGAGCCTGGTTTTTCTTTCTTTCTTTCTTTCTTTCTTTCTCTTTCCTTTTTTCTTTCATGATTTCTCATTCATGGATGGATGGATGGATGCTTTACACTCATGCTCCCTGAAACCACTTCTGAAGACAGACAGGGAAAACAGCGGTGGACCCACAGAGAGGCAACGGACAAAAGATGATGTTAACAACCTTATCCATCACTATTGACCTCACCCCACAACCCACTAAAATGTCCCTGCACAACAAAACCATAAGCACGCACACACACATACACTGCACAGCCATGCATTTTCATGTGTACACGTCTTTATTATTTTACAAAGGTAAATTTGGTTTTCTTTGAAACCAAAAATGCAAATCCACTTTAATAGGCAAACACACACACACACACACACACACACACACACACACACACACACACACACACACACACACACACACACACACACACACACACACACACACACACACACATACACACATGCAAACACACTTACTGGGTGACATACAAATGCCTGGGGCGTGGAGCACGGAGGATAAGCAGACATGGTGGTCAGCTAGTCTGGAGGAGGCAGACTGGACCACTATCGATCCCTCAGACAGGAAGACAACAGCCGTCCCCTCAGGCTCACCAGCGTCTGCTCCTGATTGGCTGTCCAGAGAGGTCAGCAAACAGGTCAGCTGTGTCCGTGTGGAACAGTCCAGAACCATTATCTAAACAAACCATCAGCGCTCAGCTCATACCTGCTTAGAAACTCTGCGTGACTAGGCAGGCTACAGTCGTTCACTGCAGACATAGGTGACTAAATGGCATGGTTCATTATCGGTCTTTTAAGATGTATCTGTTTTCTATGTTCTCGTCATTATCAGTCGTTTAGATGTAATGAGTATGCCTTGCATGACAATTCTCTACCGAAAAGAGGAATCGTATTACAGTCAATTATTTCATAAGAAATGTGTTCCAGTTTTTTTTATTTTTATTAACACAATCAAATAGAAACTGTCATATCAAATTAAAAGAAACACAGTTTGTAAATTCCAGGCAACAGTTCTTTTTTTCAATTCATGGTACTCTTAAGGTTAACTATATTGAAATTATTATTTTGACGAAAGGAATCGGACATTTCTAATAGTGTTTGGGTTTGACTAGGGGAATGGGCCATAGTAGGAATCAACTGGATTTGCAAATCGGCTTGCTCTAAGATTCTCTGTTCATCCTCCATCAAGTGCGCCGGCCAACACAGATGAACGACCCCAAACGACCCCAAACCGATTTGTGCTAACAGTCGGATGTGTTTCCTCAACCTTTTATCCCTCTCATCCTTTTCAGGCTGAGAGACAGAGAGATGACCCAGGGCTCGAGGCCTTAGCGCGTTCATTCCACTGCCATCCCTCCGTTCGCTCTTTCTCGCCTTCCCTCCTTTCTTCCAACCCCTGTTCAATGGTGAACTTAATGGCGCTCCTCTCTTCTCCCTTGTTGTCCCCTCTGTCCCTCCCCCGGCACGGCAAGCCCAGGTTACTTCCGCCACGATGGAGTCACATAGGGGCCTTAACGCCCACCCCAGAGCACATACACACACTTTTAGTTGTACTGTAGACGACACCCCCTCCCCCCACACACACACACACACACACTCAGACGCACACACCCTGAGGGGCCCCTATGTAGGCCCCTCGTGTGAGCCCCTTTGTCCCCTGTCGCTTCTCTCCACCTCCTCGTGTGTCTTTTCTCTGCGCCTCTGGCGCTGCTGGCACACGGACACCGCTCTCCTCCCCAGCTCGGCTAACCTTTAAGTGTTGGGCAGAAGGAGGCAGAGGGGGGGGGGGGGGGGCTTTGTGGAGGGAGGAAGGCGCATTAGGGAGCGAGCACATTGTGTTGCCGATGTTGTTGTTGTTGGGCAGCCGTCCTGTAGCGAGAGTCCGCTCTGGGCCATTGTGCCGGGGCCAAAGTGAGGCGTGCCGAGAAGGTGGACGTGAGCCGGGGGGAAGTGAGAGGAGGGACGGGGAACGAGGCAGAGCACGGTGTCACAGCCTCTCCGCTGCCTCCATCCCCTTCAGAGCATGGCTGGAAGTGCACAAAGCTTGCCGGGGACCGTGTCCGCGGACGAGTGTGTGTGTGTGTGTGTGTGTGTGTGTGTGTGTGTGTGTGTTCGTGTGCCATGCTGTTTATAAGGCTCATAGAGCTCAGTGTTTTCTGTTGTCTTCCGAGGCTCGGCAACAGGGACGCTGTCAGGGTTCTTTATCATCTTTTGATAATGAGCCCGCGCGAGATCAGCGCGCACTCAAAGGGACAAATCAGGATCCTTTTCAAAAGAGTCGTCTGCATAATAGACCGTGTGCTCTTCAAAAAGGCCACGCCGTACGTGTGCTCGGAACGAACGCGTTGTTGTCCCATGCCGTTTACTCGGCGCTCGTCTCAAACCTCTTCTGTCTTTTGTCACAATGAACAGACATATCATCTTTCTTTCCTCCTCCTTCGTTTATAAATGGACGATTGATATCATCCTCTGCTCTTGACGTCGCTCCTCCGTTCCTCCTTTCCCCTGTCCCCTCCACCCACCCCACCTCGCCCACTTTGAACTCCCTCAATGTTAACACTGTGAATATGCCGTGGACAAAAGGTGTTTTTGTGCTCTTAATGGCATCTCCGCCCACGCAGACATGAGGAAGGCGGTTATGGCCGGGCTCTAAGAGCTTATGGATTACAGGGGATGTGCTCTGCGAGTGCCACGAGAGGCATTAAGGTCTCTTTATTATCTCATCAGGAGGAGACAATGGGGCATGGAGGAGTCCCGCCAAGCGTAATGACGCCCGGCTTCACCCTTCAAGGACGCTTCCTCGTCCCTCTCTCTCTCTCTCTCTCTCTCTCTCTCTCTCTCGCTCCCTCTCTCTCTCTCGTCTCCTGCATTAATGAAAGTAAGAGAAAGTCCTTCCGCTATCATAACAATTAGAGAGGCCTGCTATGCATATGAATGGACGGCGGCGTTGAGTGGGGAGGAGACGGTGGGTTGTGTCAGAGCAGGGGAAGACCGAAGAGCGCCTGAGCGTCTTGCTTGCGGGAGACTATTAGCGCGGATCTCCGACCTTTGCTTTCCTTCTTGCGTCTTTCGCCGTGTATAATGACCTCCATTGGCGTCCTTTTGGCAGCCCGGTGTGTTTCCATGCTCGCAAGTCATTTCAATTAGAAAAGCCATTCACACCTAACCGGTGGTAGGAGTAGTGCCTGAGTTTGGAAAGCGTCGGAGGGATGGAAATGATCAGGAGGTGCAGGTTGTCCTGGTTTGTGAGTTCACCATCATCACACGGGACCTGCTGTTCAGTTCAAACGGAGTCAACGGCACTGGGAGAGTCCCAGTCAGACGCCCATTGATAACTGTGGTGATTCTGCTCCTCTCTCTCCTCCATTGGCCGTCTCTCTCTGACTGAGCTGACTATAAATACTATTAGCCCTCAGGTTCACTACCAAACACAGCTGCCTGCTCCCTGTGATTGAGACCCGGACAGCTGGCCAGTCGGCCAACTGTGGCTGTCATCTGCGTGTGTGTGTGTGTGTGTGTGTGTGTGTGTGTGTGTGTTTCAAAGAGTTGACAAGTGCGTTGATAGGAATGTTTAAGAAAGAAAACGCTCCCTTTATGTCCACACTTGCTGTGTTGTTGTTTTGTGTAAACGTGTGCCTGTGTATTCTGCTAGTGTGTGTGGGTGCATGTCCCTCCAACCCCGTCTGTCACCCAGCATGCCCTCCGCGCCGCGGAGCCGTCATCTGTCCGTCAGCCGGTGACACGGTGTGGACGGGCCCAGACGCCGCTGAGGGGAGACAGACGCGGACGCCCTGCTGTCATGTCCCCCTGGTTCTCATCGCCACGCGTCCCCGTCGACCCCCCCCCCGCTGCCCGGCGATGATTAGAGACCGTTCAGGAAGTTTAGCACACGGCCGTGATGTGTGAAAGACTGACAGGGTCGCGGTGCCTTCACGCCCCCGCTGCCCCTCCGTTATGCAGCGGCACGGCAGACAGTGGCTGGTGGCACCTAGCTAATAATACCACCGCCCCAGAGTGGTCACTCATTGAACTGTTAGGGTATAAAACGCATACAAGTAACGCTGGAAAGGTTTTAAAAGGCAAAGACAAAAGTTTTCCTTACACTTAGGGAAAGTTGGTTAGTGACCCTAATACTTGGATCAAACCGTTTATCAAAGTGTATATTAAAGGTCCGTCCAGGTCATTGAATAACACGGCTTCTATACATGCTCCTTATTCCACTGCGTGCAGGCTACGTTTGTGCATAGCACTCTTTAATTACATGGTAGAGTTCAAACGTGTCTAGTGAGGCAGTAATTAGATGGGATGGTGTTTGGGAATTGAAAAAGTAGTGATGGCCAAGTGTAAACAATGCCTTCCTACCAATGAGATGACCTCAGACAACATGGCAGAACGGAGAGAAGACCGCCCGACTCACCCAAAACACCTCTGGGTGTGTCACAAATTAAGGCTTTGGAGAAGAAGAAAAATAACTGTTATTGAATAGCATTCAACTAGGCAGTATGCATGCATGCATGCGTGTGTGTGTGTGTGTGTGTGTGTGTTTATTTGTGTGTGTGTGTGTGTGTTTGTGTCTTCCTTGTGGGCATGGCTACAGCCTTAAATGATTTACTAAATGTCAAATGAACAGTATAGTGTGTGGAAAAACACAGCGCAGGACGGCAGACCCGCTGGCTCGGAGCTCTTTAACATTTCACGCCCTGATTGTGTGATTCGCTCCTGTGGTCAACCGCCACGCAACGGCAACACACACACACACGTGCAGAAGAGAGCCGCGTGCCAAGAACCAAACAACACAAACTAACCTTTCACGCACAATAACGAATACAACAGGGCGACGCCAAGAACACGCAACATGGCGCTGCGCTGTATACTTCTAAGGCTACTCCCAAACTAACATACAGACACAAGGAGATGTATTCTGAACTACATGAAGGGGCCTGTTCTGGTAAGGTCTGGAGAAGCCGGAGCGGAGGAGCCGGGTCCCAGAGAGACGGGGAGCCCCCTTCCAGAGCATGGAACATCCTGTCTGCTTCTGACAGGACATCTTCCTGCCAAGCGGGCTGCCAAACGTTGAGCTCCAAAGCTGACAGCTTTTGAGGAGGAAAGAGCAGAAACCATCTGCGCAATAATAGCTTTTCTGAGCTGCTGGGTCCCGGCGGAGGTGTCGCCAGTCTCCAGGGTGGATGTCACCGCCAGCGGCAGCCTGATGAGGGTTGAGAGGTTGCCATGTCTGTCGTTGACTTACCCCCCATCCCGGGCCCACATTGGGGGTCCACAGAGACCGTGGGAAGAGGGGCTA
Source organism: Galaxias olidus (assembly GCA_026901105.3). Classification (NCBI taxonomy): domain Eukaryota; kingdom Metazoa; phylum Chordata; class Actinopteri; order Galaxiiformes; family Galaxiidae; genus Galaxias; species Galaxias olidus. Next base: position 15,178 of record JAPMUY010004958.1, read on the forward strand.
TCAGCCACCACCACTCATGCTGCCTAATCACTCTCTCTCTTTCTCTCTCTCTCTCTCTCTCTCTCTCTCTCTCTCTCTCTCTCTCTCTCTCTCTCCATCTCTCTCCCTCCCCATCTTCCGCCTCTCCTCCTCTTTCTCAGGATCCCTCCCCAGACTGCCACTCACGCTCGCACTTTGTCCCCACACCATCATTTATTTACTTCTCCTTTTTCCAAGTGTTGTTTTTCTTTTTGTGCACTTTACTTTTTTTCCTGCCTATATGTGAAGAGAGGAAAAAGACCAGATGTTGCCAAAGAGGGAGCCGGCACGCAGCGTAATGAACGTGCGCGTATCCGCTGCACACACACACACACACACACACACACACACACACACACACACACACATTTAAACAGATGCTGAAAGGTGACATGGCCACTAACCAGAGAGAAAGCCTCCTCCCAGTTTCTCGTCAGCCTCTCCTATTCTCCCTGGCTGTGCTGGTGTCTGACCACGCCATGGAAAAGAGGGACGGCCTGGCTCACCATGATGTGATATGCAAATGTAGGTCACCATGTTTGGCACATGCACATGATGTATGGGGGCAGTAGGCATGACACAAGGGTGTGTGTGTGTGTGTGTGGGAGGGGAGGGGTTAAGTGATGTTTCAGGGCAGGGGGGGGGTACTGCCCTTCATCTACTTGCTTTCGCTAATGAGAGTGACCCCCGCCCCTCCACACACACGCACGCACGCATGCACGTACGTACACACACACACATACACTCGCACGAGGGAGCGCACACTTTTTCTCTACCCCACTTCTCACTCCCCCATGGCCTCACAGGATGGGCTGTCAGAGAGGAGACAGCGTTCACAACAGTTCAGCTTGTTGTCATCGCGTCGTTGCTCCCAACGCGCTGGGACGGGTGGTAAGCAGGGCGTGGACCCAGGCCACCCAGATAACAGGGTCGCTGGCTAACACACCAGCCAACTCCATTACCGCCAGCTGGTAGCAGTTCGGGGACAACACACTGCAGCATCACCTCTGAGTTGACCGTCAGAATGCAAAGCCCAACCACCATCACAAACTACATGGAGACGTCAAAGTGCTGTTTTCCTTTGTATAAGGATTGCTGGCAATAATGGCTGGAGGGGTAGGCAGGTTTACGTGTGACTGCAGCTATAGCTACGATGAAGATGAGAGGGATAGGCGAGGTATAAAATGTTATCAATGCCGTCACCTAATGTGCCATGTATTCTCTGTTAAAGGTCGCATAGTTCAAAGGATCTGCCTTCTCTTCCCTCGCCTGGCCCGTTCCCCTGAGTGTGCGGCGTCCGAGGAGCCAGGGCTGGCTGGCTGTCTGCTCCGGCCTTTCAGGCGATGGACACCCAGTTAGAGTCAGCCAGGAGTGAACCTGGCACGTCAGCACACGGAGGTGAGCAGAGAACAGTGTCGCAGAATCAGAAGGGACTAGACCAGACACAAGGGACTAGACCAGACACACGGGACTAGACCAGACACAAGGGACTAGACCAGACACACGGGACTAGACCAGACACACGGGACTAGACCAGACACAAGGGACTAGACCAGACACACGGGACTAGACCAGACACAAGGGACTAGACCAGACACACGGGACTAGACCAGACACAAGGGACTAGACCAGACACACGGGACTAGACCAGACACACGGGACTAGACCAGACACACGGGACTAGACCAGACACACGGGACTAGACCAGACACAAGGGACTAGACCAGACACACGTCCACCTCTTTTGTTTGCTTGTATTTTTATTTTAATACGGAGATCTTAAATGTGGTCAGTACCTAGATTTATTTAAAAAAAAAAAAAAACGATTTGTCACGGGCAACAAAATCCCTGGTTTATTTATTTATTTATTTTGGCTTTTAGTGAAAAAGACACTAGACAGCTAGGTAACAGGGACAGGTACCTTGAAGAGACAAGTGGCTTTACTTCATCTGTTTCCATGAGCGACACATACGGGCATGTTCAGGACCTCAGCACTTTCCTCCTGCCTGGCCGTCAAGCCTGCTTTGCAGCCGGCTGGGCAGATCTGGGCCGCGTTGCCTTTAAAACACGCTGTCATCTCTAACAAACAGTGCCGTTACACACACACACACACGCACTCACACTCAGACACACTCACACACACTCTCACTAGTCCCCTCAGGGCCCTTGCTGATTGGATGGCGTCGGCGAGTCGACCGCTGGCCTGTGAGCCACCAGACTGTCCCTAGCCACCATGCCTTTCAACCCCCCCCCTCTCTCTCTCTCTCTCTCTCTCTCTCTCTCTCTCTCTCTCTCTCTCTCTCTCTCTCTCTCTCTCTCTCTCCACTCCCACCCTCATAATAGTAGTTCTGACCCCGCGGGCCTCATCAAGCCTAGATTAGGGGGCCGGGGCCAACCCACACAGTACACACACTCACACACACACAAACACATCAAGAAGCACAACAAACACAAATGCCAGCATGGCTCTGAGTACCAGTGTGGTGGTTGTTATGGAAACGAGGAGGGTGGTGGTTGTGGGGGCGGGGGCGGGGGGGGGGGGGCAGCTCTCCCCACGTCTCCTCTAATTGTGGTTGATATGTAGAGAGATTTGTTAGTGTGGGGTAGAGATGGACAAGGGGTTGTGGGAGGCTGGGGGGGTGTCCTATGTGGGAGGGCAGGGGGACCTGGAGGTCAGGGCCCGGGGAGGAGTGCGTGACCAAGGTCAAAATGAATAGAGCTAGATATTTCTGGAAATGAATGGAGTGGCATATGTCCCCTGTAAGGGAAGAAGAGCCGTAGAGTAACAGGAGAAAATTCCTGTTACTCTGTGGGCTGAGATTGAGCCGGCGGATTTGAACTGTGTCACTTACCTTACATTCTTTCGTTTTATTTCATTGATCATTTGTTTTTTAATTACCATATCTGTTTGCATCTTGTTGTCGGTTTGTGTTGTTAGCGGAGTCTACACATTAGGAAAAAACAAACGACAATAGTTGGATGGATTGTATTGCTGCACCTGTGAAACAATTGTGCAGTTCCCAGGAAAGATTAGCAAAGCACGGAGCCCTTCCACTCCACTCCACCACTACGCCCGTCCAGCTCTTATCTTGATGTCAGGGTCAAAGACGTGGACAGGTGTTTCCTATTGGGGGTGTCCCCCCTCGTAGCTTCTCAGAGAGGCTGGTAAGATAACGCCCTGTGCGCCTAAAACAACAACTGTGCCGTGGTAATAGAGCCACTGTCCAGGGGGGCTGAGTGTGTGTTTCTGTTCCCCTACCAAGCGGCGCGAGAGAGACGGAGAGAGAGGGGCTGCCGGGGAAGGGAGGAGGAAGGCGGAGGGGGTGGGGGGGTTAGATTTCAGCGAGATAGGGCCAGCCGTGGAGGAGGGCCAAACATATGTTCAGAGGGCCAGGAACAAAAGCAGTGACACGTTAGCCTTTTCACAGAGATGACCTTTCCGCTGAGGCTCCTGTCCAAGTGCTGCCTGCCACTGTCCTTTTGTCTGCCAGCTAGCCTCGGGCCTGGCTCAAGCCAAGCGCTAGAATTTCTCCCCATCTCCCCAAATCTCCCTTGACTAAATGTCAGGATTACACATTTCTCTGCTCGCACTGAAGGCTTTAATTAGCCAGAGTGTTGTGTTTGTCTGTCTGCGTGCGCCTGTGTGTGTGCCCGCGTGTTTGCATATGCGTGAATGAAACCTAAGGATTGTTTGAGAATTCGGGCTTATGAGTGAGTGTGTGGGTGAGTGAGCGAGGGAGTGTTTGTATGCGTGTGTGTGTGTGTGTGTGTACATCTGTGTGCTTTGCACCCGCCTGTGTTTGAAATCCGTGTGTGCTCATAAAGTATACACACGTGTGAACATAAGCACTTCTCCATGTTTACTCTTGTTCCCGGAAGATTTCTCCACTCGGTGTCTCTCACACTGCAGGCCACGCTGAGGAGGGGGTGGGGAGGGAGGGAAGACAGATAGACATAAAGAGAGGGAGAGGAAAAGAGAAATTAAACTAGGGGGCAGAAAAGGTTAGCAGGAAGGTGGGGAATTGCTCTCAACAGTGGCGGCAGATCTGCAAATGTGTAAAACAGCTGACACGCAGTCACACACACGCGGGGTCACATTGAGACGGCTTTGGCCACCAGGGGGGAATTCATACAGATGTCATCATTAATCATGTCCCCAACGGCTTTTCAAACACGCCTACACTTGGGCATTTTTAATGAAGCATTTCAAAACAAAATCTCTGTTGAGGCGTCACATCGCACCGAGAGACGGCTGGTGTGTAGTTCTTCAAATCTACTGAAATGCCCAGTCTTGAGTAGGTGAAGGAAAGTCTTCTGCACATTTAGAGGATTGTTTATGTGGCAGGTAACATGTTACTTGTAGGTCAAATATTTTAGAGATACTGTAGTATTTATAGCTCATTTGGATTGAGATCGGTTACATACTTTAGTAGCATAAACCTCCAATTAAATTCAATTTGTAGGATCCTCTTATGATCACCAAAAGCCTTGTCTGCATGGCTGCTTTCCAGTTACTCACGTTGCGACAAGCTACCTAGACCTCTTTAGCAAGAACCCTGTCCCAAAGGAGCTGTATCTACTCACATACAATTTGAAAGCAGCCGCAACCCAAAGGTCTTGGTGTCCAGTTGCCCCTGGGATACTGTTAATGCCTCACCAGAAACGTCCCTTCCGTCCCGTTCCAATGTTGTGGTGTGCTCAGACAATATACTAAACTGCATGGTGTCCACTGCTAGAATCCACTACTAATACTACTACTCTTAGAAATACAAGATGTCTGTGTGTTGTTGTAATTTAATTTGTTTGAGCCTTCATGTGGTGACAATAATGTCCCACATTTTCAACAGAAAAGGGGTAAAGGAACAGTAAGCTCCTGAACTAAGGTGTTGTGGAAGAACACTTCAGTTTTCTACTTGTTTGTGCACTAACACTTTGTGTAAGTGGTAGCCTAGCATCAACAGGATACACCAGAAATAAAGAAATGTAAGTATAACGACCGGGGCCTATAGTGTATAGGGGTGTAACAAAATATCAATTCACTTAAGTATTATTAATTAATATTATGTTTAACGATACTGTATGGATTCAGATTCAATTATTTTTTTGATTTTGTTTTCATTATATAGGCAAATGTTCTTTCTTTCCTCAGGTTGCACCAAAAGCTGTCGAATGATGTTGGATGCTACATAGGCTTCAATAAACACAAGTGAAGATCCCACTGTTTTGTTGGCATGCATGTAAAGTAAGTAACTGTTTATTTACCACATACTATAACAGTTTTCCAAAGATTTGATTACAAAAAATCGCAATATATCGCCTTGCACACAGTATCTATATATATATATATATCAAATCGCAGCACCTGTATCGTGATTTGTATTGCCAGATTCTTGCCAATACACAGCCCTATTGGTGTACCAAATTGAGCCAGCATTTCAGCGCACAGTTAGTTTATTTCAAAGTGGACGGACTTCCAAACTCACTGTCTTTCTGTGTGTCTGTCACCCGGAATTAATTGAGAGACAAACATTAGATAATTCATGCCCTTGTGCCCCTGCCACCCACTGACACTATTTTCCCTGTGCTCCAATGACGACCATGACTTCACACGGGATTATCGCTAATTAATGAAACTCTGTGCACTCATGAAAATGAATGTGACAAGGGTGCCACCACTTACACAATAGCGGAAGCTCGCTTCAAAGTTCCCGTCGCCATTTAGAAATAACAATGGACAGGGGCTGAAGAAAGTTAACATTGCTGGGTTTGTCTGTGTGCAGGGGTCACGCCACACTGTCAAGACAGACAGTCCCTCGCCGCGCACTCGGCGAGGCTGGCAGTCGCCCAGTCCCACATGAGCGCATCGGGGACTGGTTCGGAACTGGTTCCTTCACTCCGGGGGAGCCTGGAACGAAACCCCGCGTCGCCTCTAATTAAGGGAGGCGCGCGGGCGCGGGCATAACGAGCTGATGAATAATTAGAATTGGAGGAGATTGTGCAGCCAGGGTGGCAAATCTGGAGGGACAAGTGCTGAAAACAGGGCGAGCGGCATTAAGTCCACAGTCAGTCAATTCTGTGAACTTGGCCAGGGGCGTTAACACTAGGCCTGTGTGAAAAGGGAAAAAACTCCAGCACTGGTGGCGGGGCCGAGGTTTACTCAGCCCCCGCAGGGCGGATTAACACAGAATGAAGAAGAGGCGGGTGATAAATGAATCCATAAATTGCCACTGATGAATACGAATTATTTTCCCTTTTCAAAGTGGGATTATATGGGAATGTTAGAACAGCCTAGGAAATGGTGTGTGTGTGCCCTCGATGATTGAATCTACTTGATTCCCCTGGCAGATTGAGATGTTACAGTATGTTTGGCAGAGAGTTTGGATGCAACGCACAAGTTTGACTGGGAGTGTGCCCCTTTTGTTTCGTAAATTATTTACACGGAAATATGTTAAATGTACAGGCACTGCATTCAGGTGCTTATTTAAGTTCCAGTCAATAGAATATCACATGGCAATTAAAATGTCATTTATTCACTATAATGAATTCCTATTACTCCAATTTGTATTGTACGGCTGTTTGCTTTTACACATTTATTAGCGTGACTGAAAATAGACGTGTGAATGACACATTGTTGAAAACCTTTCTTAATACCTTTTAGCCACACGGCAATTACCAAACGTGTGAGTTTCCAAAAGAAGAACCTGAATCATCGTTGCAGTGTTCTAAAAAGAGGTGCCAGTAATGATGGCGAGGTGTTATCACGCTAGCATCCATCCCAGTGACACACTTTGGGTCAGTCGTTCCTCCTCACAACACAATTGCTCATTATCATGTAAAGGGTTGAGGATGGCACGAGAGAGGGGAGGGGGTGGGGGTGATTCATCCCCATGGCTGAGAGGTGAATGTGTGTGTTTGGGGTGGGAGGAGGCAGGGATGAGGGGTCGTTTGGGGCAGTGGCAGGGGGTGACAAGGACAGCCAAAGGGGAGAATGTGAGGACCGTGCCTCTAGGAAGAACCCCCCACCCTACCACCAACACTCGCATACGCACAGACTCTGACAAACAAAATGGCTGCCCAGCACTAATTAGGCCTGGCCTTCCCCAGCCATCAAGGTTGTTCACCTCCCTGGGTCATCTAACACTGGACCCGCTCACTGCTCTTTTCTCTGCCAGCTGTGGCCCTTCGCCTGGCAGAGTGGTAACGTGCCTCACAACAAAGCCATCCGATGTGTGACTTTCAGGTTTTCACCTATTGTTCTGTGGTCTGTTTGTTTTGTTGTGTGGAGCGTTGATGTCTACGCTGAGGTATTTTTTCTCATGTGAGGAAAACGAGTCCCAGGCTGGCCTGTGCGTGCAACAGAATGCAACACAATGCATTAGATGGAACATAATAAATAGTCTAATGGTTTCAGCCATTGATATTTCATAGGCCAAGACTTCCTTTCACTGCCATTTGTCCTTGACAGTGGCCCCCTCAACTCAACTAGATTATGTAGAAAATTGAAGCTGTTGTCAGAGAAATGGTGCATGCTAAAAGTTGCCAAAAGAAATATATTATACTATATTAGAGTAGTGAATTCATGCCCACCAGAGAAGAAAAAAAAGGACAACAAAGGATACAATGTTCAATCTGTCTGAAACTCGGTTGCATTCAAGGAAACCTTCACATAATGGACATCCAGTGCATGACCCAAAGAGGGAGAGGCGCACAGCCTGCAATGTCAGGATAGGAAAACAGAATTTAGAAAATGGTTTGAATGTAAACAAAAGCATATGACCCCAAAGCTGTCTTTGTGAGCCCCAAATTTTTTTTTATCGGATTAATCACTTTATTTTTTTACTAACGCTTTCATGTCTCATCTTTTTCTCTCAATTTCCAATAGCCATATAAATGTGCGTCCACATAAGGCCGCCCGTATTTGCCATAGATTATTTTCTTGTTACTCAATTACAGAAATCCGAAAAAAAACATACAGGGAAAATAACAAGCAGCCGTTGTGCAACTTGAAGCAGAAAACGGGACCAACTCATGCCACAATAAACACGACTTTTTCCATTTTCCAATCTTCCAACTCATTAGAACTTAATGCCGCATTCATCATTTTGATAAGCATCAGTATGTGGCCAATATGGACCCTGAAAAAGCAGGGAAAAAAAAGAATGAGGCCGAAGCTTGTTAAGGCCACCCATTATAACATTTAGGGAGCGTTCTTAGTAGAAGCATGCCTCAGAGCTGATGGCTTTTCAAAAGGGGAGCTTTTGTTTCCGTGCGGCACGTCATATCATTAGCCGGGGAAAGGAGGAGTGCGGAGTGTCTCACTCCCGTACTTCCCGTCCTTTTCCACATACATTAGTGTCCTCATGTCACGTTTCATGTGTAGCGAGAGGGAAAACGCGTCGGGTCCCTAGCCAAATGTGGGCTGAGGGTAAAAAGCCAAGCCTTGGGCCATCAGTGCAAAGGCAGAACACTGGCATTAATGCTGATGAGTAGTGATCACAGACTCTGGTCATTAGCCTAATAAGACTGTATTCAAATTAGCCAGGGATGTTTGCCTTTTTTCTCTTTTCTTTTTTTTTCTTTTTATTATTTTTTTTCTCTAGCCCTCTTCCTCCCTTTCTCGCTTTCTTTTCTTGTCCTGCATTGGAAACGAGGGACTCGTATTTCGTTTCAGAGTGCTTCTGCGTTTATTCCGTTAACGATAGAGCTAATTAAATAAGATGCTCCTTTCTAAAGAGTAATTATTTATCTTCTGTCAAGCGGAACAATCTGTTTTGTGCGTGTGTGTGTTCCATTTTTAACCCCCCCCCCCCCCCCCCCCCCCCTCCCCAAATTGTCATCATTGTGTTTGGTGATTACATCAGCACAATGATTATGCGTATTTCAGATGGCCAACCACTACTTAAAATCTCCTTGACATCAGACAGCAGAAGGTTATCCAGAGGGGAAGAACACTTCAATTTGTTGAATGCTTACAGTCTTATTACCAATTTCAATGTTCAAGGATAACGAGAAGGTCTCCATCCTCTTTTTTTTTACTTTCTTTCTTCTTCTCTTCTTTTCCTTTCCAATTTCTTTTTGGGATGTTGGAGGCTCTGTTCGTTATGTTCCCATAGCCAAGATCAATCTAGGGCTATCAGTCAGAAGTATTTACTGACAATAATACATGCTTTAATGTTGTAAACTAGCTGTGTCTTTAGGGTCACCTATGGGTCAGCCCTCTGCCGAGTGGCTTCAAACCACGGCCTCTTCTTTGCAACCAATCAGTCCCATCGCTATAAGATCAATGAACAAAATACTCTTTTGGCCATAGAGGCTTATTCTCACGGAATATGTCTCATGTATATGCTGAGCTATTATTCCATTCAAACTCATCGTTATACAGTATGTCACGCAGCGATGCACTCGTCGCTGTGGTGCCTGCGGCACTTGAAACCGCGTCCCGTTGTGATTGTTTGAGAACAATAAAGTTCAATTATCTAATGTCCCCTACCGTTCCACAACCCACTTCAGCGTCTAACCCTAGAGAATGATGCCTCACCCAGGCTGTTTATCTCCTGGTAAAGACAGACTAAAGGTCTCCGCGGTCTGGTTGTGTTTGTAACAGTGTCTGGCCTCCCCTGGCTAAGTGATCACTCCAGACAGTACTTCTGGCAGCAGGCCTCATCAACGCTGGTGCCGGCAGGGATACCGGAGCTCCGCTCAAATGGCACGCACTCACCCAATTTCAGTCTAAATCTGACTCCTTTGGCTTTCTGCTCAGTGTTGCAGCTGAAGGGCCCGTCTGTGGATGAACCCGGCCCCTCCCTCCCTCCCTCCCTCCCTCCCTCCCTCCCTCGCCGCCTTCCCTCCCCCCCCCCGTTTCGCCCCAGAACTGCAGACCTGCTCCTTCCCTGAGGCCCTGGTGTGATTCCACTGGCTGACAGTGACCCTGGCTGTGGAGGACCTGGGAGGGAGGGATGGGGGGAAAGGAGGGGGGACGGGGCGGGGGGGCGGGTTGGGGTAGCTTGGTGCTTTGCCCCGTCCTGACCTCTCAGGCCTGTTGTGCCCACCGGGGGGGACAGGGGAAGGGGAAGTGGGGGGTCGTGACCCCCGCGGTGTGCGCGGCAGGCCCAGACGCTAACATGGCCTGACGAGGCTCTATTGGAAACATATTTTCCAGGCCCCCGCCACTTTACTGGCTGTGTAGCCGGAGCTGACCTGATGCTGCTCAGCAGGCACGGCTGACCTTTCCACTGACGCTGAAGAGTTCCGCCCGGCAACACGGGATCACTGTTTACTCACCCTGGGCCGGGCCTGAGGGGAGGATGGAGAGAGGTCCACTTCCAGCACCAGTGTCAAACACACACACACACACACACACACACACACACACACACACATGCTCATTCACTTTCAAACACACACCCATACTCACACAAGGAGGAACACACTCTCATACTGCCCACACCACATGGTTCTCTCATTGAATGTTTCAGTGTATCTGTGATCCTCTCTCTTCCTCTGTATGACTCCATTGTGTAAGTGAACTTACACACAACTTCACTTCCAGGAAAGGAGAGATCAATGGTTAGAACATCACACATCTTTAAGTGACTTGAAAATGAAAATGCTACTACAAAATACACCCCAAAATATGCTCCCTGCTTTTCTCAAATCAAAAGGAAATCATTATATATCTTCAATGTGACATGTTTAACAGGGCCTAACATAGATTGAGGCCAGGCACTGTTTCCAGTCTAACTACACCCCCAGATGTGTCCAATAGGCAAGTCATCCCGGCCTAAAAGGCTGGCTTTATGGCCCTTTGTCTTTTTGTTTGTTTGTTCCGCAGCTAGTAATGTTTGCCTGAGAGGACTGGAGCCATCCTAGTCAAAGAGGAGGAGGTCGGAGACAGGGAGGAAGAGGAGGAGGAGGGGGGTGGGGGGTGAGCTACGAGGACGACAACGATGCTACAGAGTGCCCCCTCACCACAGCCCTATAATCTCCCATCTGGACAGAGTAAATCAGAGCCCCTGTACTGTACAGCCTCAGCCACAGCGCCAGCCTGACAGATTTACACTCCTTCAGCGTGTCTTTCCAGACTCCACACGCACATTTTCTTCCTCCAACTTATTTTTTTGAAAACAGCTTATCACAGGAACCAACGTTTTTAGATTAAAATAAGAAAACCCGCACCAACTCACCCCCCACCCCCTCCCTCCATATTAAATGAATATCTGCACTTTTAAATGAGGAACGGTTAGTTCAGGATTGTAGTTTTATTTTTACCAGACTTTATGTGTTCATAGTAACCAACAACTGGAGTTGGCTGCTGTGATGACACTGAAAACGGACCTGTGGCTGTGCTGTTTCAAACCCTCTATCTACGCCTCTCTCCATCACTTGTTGAGCCAGGGCCAATTGCTTAGAACATTTGCAGGTGTTGTAGTACTAGAAACAGACGGATGCATTATCCCACTGGGACCTCTCTCTTTCTTCCTCTCTTTCTTTTCATCTTACCTCACTTTTTTGAAAACATGTTGACCCTCCGAGTTGGTCGACGACCGTTTCTCTTCGTCTCGTCCCCCTCCCTAAAAAAAAAAAAAAAACCTTATAGGTCACGACTTTTAATGGTGCGCGCGTTGGGGTCGGAGTTCGGGGAGGGTTTCTTGGGATTGTGCAGCGTCGGCAGGGGAGCCGACATCTAACACGAGGGCTAAGTGACAGGGAGGGCGCGGCGAGGTCACCGTCAGCACGTCAACCTTCCAGACCGCTTAGGAGCGCCGCGGCGGGAACAGGCCCGGCCAACTGCTTACAGATGTGTCCGCCTACACGCTTGCAACCCTGACAAACAACAGGGACGTGCCGCTTTCTGACGCAGACGCCGGTCACTTCTGATCTCTTCCACAGGAGAGACACGGGATCGCGACACCCTGCGCAGGACGCGGAAATGCCGTACGCAATTGAGCCAACTAAGTGTCAAATGTGACGGTCGTAGGGTGGGGGGGGGGGGGGGGCAGCATAGTTACAAAAACACCCCTTGCCAGCCTTCGTAAAATAAATGTGTTTATGTGTTTATTTAAAGTAGGCCTACATTTCATTAAATATGTGTGATTACACCAAGCTAAAACATCACAAACATTGGCCGGTGACTCCTGTATAAGAATGTGCTCCCACCATTACAGAAACTTCATTTCTACTAGTAACTGTAACAGTTACTGTGACAGTCCATACCTGCTGTCTGTAGGACTTACTGCAGTTGTCACGCCACATGTCTAACATTTTACATCCAGAGGGCTGTGCAGAAAGCAAAACGGAATAAAAAAACGAAAGAATCGCCCCCCCCCCTTTATCATGCGGAGGACAGCCCTATGAAAGGTCTGATTCCACAGCGGAAGGAAGTCCCCCTGCCCCTCTGCCCCCCTCCTCCCCTCCCTCCCCGCCTCCATGCATCTATCATCCCTCTGACAGGTAACTCTACCTGGCCCTGGAGGAGCTGTTGAAACAGGGGTGTGAGGACCAGGGAATCTGAGCCCGGCCCACTTCACTTCAGACAGACGTGGAGGTGGCTGATCTCTGCTGGGCCATTACACCGTGTCACTCCACGCTGTCAGGGGCCGGGCCTCCGTACCGCGGGCGACATCATCAAACATCGCCGCACCTTCAGATGTCTGCGACGTGTTGGAGGAGGAGGAGGAGGAGAGGAGGGCCGGTCCTCACTAAATGCCGCGCCGGCTTTCTGTGTTTGTGCGTGACAAAAAAAAAAAAGCTGGATGATCTGGCTCTTTTCCCTGGCCCTGACACAAATGTACTCACACACACACACACACACACAGAGAGAGAGAGAGACACATACACAGCCACAGACAGAAACACACCCTCTGACACACAGAAACTGCTCCTAATAAATGTGAGGACACATACAGGGCCAGTCTTCCAGGAGCGGTGAAAGCATTAGAAAGAGTATTGATGATTTTTCCCCCTCTTTCCGGGAGCTCCTTCAGTGCACTTTAGACAATGAGGCCTGCCATCTGTACGGAGCCGAGGAGAGGCGCACCATAAAGGGAGGCCGAGGGAGCAGAGCCACCAGAGGAAGGGAACGGGCTATCTCTAAAACAGGCGAAAGGTGAGTCGAAGGATCTGTCCATCAATGCCACGTAAAAAAAAGGAAAACAAAATGTCAATACCCCCCCCCCTTTCTGTCATCGTCAATATCCCCCTCCCCCAACCCCCTAACCTTCTCCAAGCCATCTTTCTTTTTTTTTTGCGTGATTGTGTGCACCTATTGATTGACAACTGGCTCCAGAGCCACTCAGGCCTCTTAAAATACTAGGCCCGGGCTTCATGTTTCAGCCACAGGCCTCGGGCCCCCCTATTGTCTGTCTCTGTGTGGCTGGCTCCACCAGGGCCTGGCCCAACCCCAGCTCCCATTCACGGTGCACCTCCACCCAGCCAGACAGCCACTACACCTGGCTACAGGCCCTGGCTCTGCCGCGGCCATAGAACTAGAGCACAAAGAGCAGGCGGAGAGGTACATTCCATGCTGTCACTTTCGGACGGGGATACCCCAGACAGCAGCCGAGGAAAGTTCGGCTATCGTGGCACCTTGTGATTGAAACCATTTTTGATGTCACGTTATAATGTTGGCTGATGTGTGTGTTGTAGGGTAACAACAACGTCCCACATTTCTGACCAAACAAATTCTGCCGCCAACCACGCACGTCCCTTCTGTTCCTTTTGTTTCTATGTGCCTGAGTGAGTCTGGCGGGGTTGTGGAGTTGACAGGAGCATGGCAGGTAGGACAGAGGGGCCAGCGTAGATCCACGGGGAGAGAGAGCTGGCAGGCGCCCTAGCGTGGCAGTCCCTCTCTGAAAGCTTCTCGTCACCTTCTCCATCGTCGCTGTCCGCTCCCCACCCCCCGCCCCACCCTCATCCGTTTTTTGCATCCGTTCATCTTTCCACTAATTATGGTTTCACACGTTTCTGGCCGGTGGCATTGTTGTTTTGAAGAGCTGGGGCTGTAACCTTGGGTGTGTGAAAGGAGGGGGGGGGGGGGGGGGGGGGCTTCATGTTACATATGTTTCCACAGAGAGAGAGAGAGAGAGAGAGAGAGACGGGCTGATTGTGAAGATCACATTGTGGCCTGTACAGTACAGTGGTGGGAGGACAACTGTGAGGAGCCATTGTGTCTATTGTGACCCTCAGCCCAGCCCTTCAGGATAAGCATGGCCATGTGTGTCTCGTGAAAAGGTCAGTGTTTGTAAAGGGCCCACACTTACAAAGTGCCGACATTTGCATCGCTCTCCCTCCCCAACGTCCCTTATGTAAACACTCACCCGACAGCAGTAAAGCTGCGAGCTGCAAACGTAAACTCCACTCACACACTAGGATTATACAGCTCCGGTTGTCTCCTCCCTTCCCTCTCCCCTTGTCTGCCCCTCTCTCTCTCTCTCTCTCTCTCTCTCTCTCTCTCTCTCTCTCTCTCTCTCTCTCTCTCTCTCTCTCTCTCTCTCTCTCTCTCTCTCTCTCTCTCTTTCTCTCTGCCACACATCTTTATTAGGTTGAGGATGAGGTTGTCAAAGCAGCGCCGCTTGTCCCCTCGTTGGGTGCAACAGCCCCGTCCAGAGAGTGTGGCCTTTACTTGTAATGAAATTTGCCCTCAATCACCGCCATCAGTCCAGGGGCCGGGGGGTTAAGAGGAGCACCGGGTCAGCTCGCATATAACTCTTCCTGGGCGGAATTAAAAGCGAAAGGTCACTTTTGTCTTTGCGGCCCGCGAGGTCACGGGGGTCAGAGGTCAGTGTCAGGGGGAAGCCACCGCCCCCT
>JAPMUY010004958.1:45000-55000 GCA_026901105.3 Galaxias olidus
TGTGCGTGCGTGTGCGTGTGTGTGCGTGTGTGTGTGTGTGTGTGTGTGTTTATGGTGGTATGACTAACAATGGGGACAGAGGGGGGAGTCAGCCTGCTGGTCTTTGTTCGACATCAGGTGTTGAGCTGTCGGCCGTCTCGCCTCGCCGACGGGGACGGGCGTGTGTGTCTCCTCGCGCTCTTAGCAAGCACTTTCTCTCAGGCTTATTGCATGGACCTTGTTTACCCTCCAAAGTAATCCTCCAAAGTAAATAGGGTGTAGGCTACGCCCAATCAGAGGAGGGAGCACTCGTCAGCTCCGGACCATCGTGGCAGCTGCCAATTTCTCTGATTGAAAAACAGTCACAAACACATATCAAATATCCACAATAGTCTTAACTAAATCTTTATTTGATTTAGAACCGGCTCAACAAGAACAAGTGTATTACCTTTAAATGTATTGTGTTGACTATTTTATGTGCTTAACATTCAATGGAATACATAAAAAAAAAAATCTGTCAAAATATGTTGTTTTCCACACTCACGGCTTTATTCGCACTCAGTGGGAAATGTTTTTGTTTTGAAAACCGTAAAATAGGCCGGCGCAAGGGTTTGAAATAATTTTGAAAGCAGCGAAATAGCTCCAAATGTGGAAATAATAATTTTGAAAGCAGATGTAATGCCAGATTCTATTTGTGAGAAAGGTTGTCAAGTCAACGATGATTCTTTGCAGTTTCATACAGTAAGTACCTGATTTTGTGCACTCACATAATCTCCCTTAATCTGTGGAGATTAGATTACTAGTAATCTACTTCATCAAAAACACACAATCTTTTTTTCTAATATGGGATCTTAACACAGGATCAAGACAATTTATCAGCACTATCCAGGTCAAAAAAGGAGATTTAAGAAATGCAAAATAAACTTTCGATTATTTAGGATTCACTGATATATTTGATCTCATTAGATCAAATTGTTCATCCAAGTCTTTAAACTTTATTGATAAGATCAGCATCAGAGTATACATCTTTTTCTCTCTCAATTAGTCAAAAAGCACACATTGATAAAGGTCACGTCCTAATATCTCCACAAAACAATATATTTATACTACGTGAACATTTAAAAAGCCTCACATGTATACTTTATGTGTTTAAAAACCATGTTTTTCCAAAACATCCATTAGAGCCTGCTGCCTTTAAGGACAGGTCAATGCTTCCTCATTCAGAGGGAACAGGTGCTGACTACGACACGGATCAGTGTCAGCCGGGGATTACACATGTGTTGGAGGGATTGTCAAGTCAGCTAAGAACCTCCGTGATGAGACCCAAGATTACAAATATGGATTAAGATGAGGAATAAGACATGGACAGTGCTAAATGTGCGCGATAATCTGTCAATATTCGGAATGTGAAAACAGATTTGAGTTTGCCCGCAGGAGGGGGGGGGGGGCAGTAAAAAAAAAAAAGAAAAAAGAGGATTCGGAAAGAGGAGGATTATTCCAACCACAGAAGGGCAACACTTTATTATAATGTTCATGAATTCACTCTGGCAAATCAATCAGGTTATGGTTTGGAATGCCCGAGATGTGAGCAGCACAACACGCCCCACCAGTGGAAAAGCATGGAGGCCGTGCCACTACCTCTCCCCCTCTGCATGTTTCTCAGATTCCTCCCAGTATGGATTTCTGGCTAATGTGATCAGCGTGTGGAGAGCGTGTGTGGAGGGGCTCGTGTGTGCAGCGTTTCGCCGCGGAAGGTGAGTGGTTTTGGAGAGACTTCATTAGCGTGTAGACAGGTGGCTAGTGTTACACTCCTCCAGTGAGAGTCTACGGCTGGGAGCCCCGCGCGGCTGACCCGCTCTCTGTCTCTGTGATGCAGCTGGCTGGCTGGCTGGCTGGCTGGCTGGCTGGCTGGCTGGCGGGTCCGGATGACATTTCCTAAGACGGCAGGCCACCGATTAGAAAGACGGTGTGCACTGAAACAACAGCCAGGGATCTTTATGAAAGATTAACGTGCCTCCTCTTTCCCCAGCTCTCTCTCTCTCTCTCTCTCTCTCTCTCTCTCTCTCTCTCTCTCTCTCTCTCTTTCCCCTACCTCCCCCTCTCTCTCTCTCTCTCTCTCTCTCTCTCTCTCTCTCTCTCTCTCTCTCTCTCTCTCTCTCTCTCCCCTATCTCTTTCTCTTTCCCCCATCTCTCTCTCTCTCTTTCTCTCTCTCTCTCTACCTTCCTCTCTTTTCTCCCAGTCCCCTCCCCTCTCTCTCCATCCCTACTATCTATCCGTCTTGGAGTCTTGTCTCTCTTGGGAGCCGGCTATAAGTACTCCATCAGGCAAACCGCATTAGTGTAATTTCGTCCCAGGAAATTAGCAGACCAGAGCGGCGCCAATTAGAAGTCAATAGCTGGCTTTATTAATCGAGCTAGCCATCGCACTTGATTAGATTAGGCTGGCGTGGGTTGGCTGTACGTGTGTGTGTGTGTGTGTGTGTGTGTGTGTGTGTGTGTGTGTGTGTGTGTGTGTGTGTGCGTGCGTGCGTGCGTGCGTGCGTGCGTGCGTGCGTGTGTGTGCGTGTGAGAGAGAGAGAGATAGAGAGAAAGTGTGTGTGTGTGTGCGTATGTGTGTGTGTGTGTGAGAGAGAGAGAGAGAGAGAGAGAGAGAGTGTGTGTCCAACTGGGAAAGGCAGGTGCTGCTGACTAGCTGATCCTGTCTCATTGCGACTGTCTGCAAGTCTGTCAGGGTTCAGTAATATGCTGATATTGACCCTGGTCCACTGCAGGCATACCCAGAGAGGCTGCTCTGGGGGGGCAGTGGGTGGTAGTGATGGTGGAGTGGGCGGGTCAATGCCGCCATCTAGATGAAGGCCAGCCAATCGATAGGCCAGGAACCTTGATTAATGGCTAGTCTATATTATATTTTTCTTTCAGAGTTTGCAGAAGAAGACTATTGAAGGGGACATTCAGAAAAAAGTTGAATCAGTAAACAACCAAAAGAGCTTGTTTGGGGCCAATTGGAAGCAAACCCTGCATATGCTAGGCACCGTGTTCAGGTAAAGCCGGAGGTTACTTTAGTCAAAGGTCCTAGGATTTGACAGCTTGGAGAACATTATCCGGCTGTCCACCACCACAAGCTGCACGTACGTGACATGACACCACCCCGAGTAGATCCCTCATGTGTACGGATTAGAGTGTGAGTTTCCTGCTTTCGCCCATGTGGTTCTGATCCATAAGCGTAATCTCACAATCTGACATCTTAGCTCCTGTGCGCCGCAAATCCCTCAGAAACCTGTTCTTATCCTGCCATCATGGCCGGGTTTAAGGCAGCAGCCGGCACCTGTTCCTGAAGGGCAGGGTGAAGGGAAAAGAGAGAAGGTGAAAGAGCTGTGGTAAAGAGAAAACATATATATATATATATACATATATATATATACACACAATATATATCTAATGATTGTCAGGAGAAGGTGAGAAAGTGGTAAACTCTGTTGACTCCTGTCAGCAGGTTTTGTTGCCACTCTTTCAGTCTCTCAGCTGTCTTTCTACCTCTCTTTCCATACATGATGTTCCATTCTGTGCTTTTTTTAGCTAATATAATATGAACCATTGATTGCAGAGTGATATAGTTAAGCAACGGAAAAGAAGAGGAAATGGGAAGGGATATCTGAAATCCTGCAACGCTATAATTTTCTTCTCGGTACCAAATCTTGGATCAAGATGAAAGTTCAAATCAAAAGCTGAGTTCACTGCCACCACTAAGTAGAGGACTTGGGGTGTTGGATTTCTTTGAAAGAAAACATTCTGAAACTCTAGGCCTTCGGGTCCCCCCTAAAACATGGTGTTAAGGAACCACAGTACGGTCAACACTGCCGAGCCACAGAAACCCGACTCAGGATCCAAACACACACACTCACACACATGCACAATGACACACAGGGCCAGCATTTCTCTCACCACCAATCTGACAACCGAGGCGCCATGAGAGCTCGAAACACAGCACAAGCTGGGGGGCGGGTGGGAATTCTGAGAAAAACCTGTGTTAAGAACATGGTGGAGGGAGTCTTTTGACACCAGCCGCGGCGGCGCACACAGGCACACCCAGGCACATCCAGGCATGGCCAGGCCCCAGACGGCACCAGCTAGCAGTCTTTATTGGGCTCCACTGGCCCAGAAAAGACAGCTCCCCCTGGGCTTCGTCTGGAGGGCTGCTGGCTGAGCCGCTCTGACAGCTACATGGCTTAACAGTTGCCGTTCCCATCCGCTGTGGGCCCCGGGCCGCGGAGACCCAGGGGGACAGAGGGGTCCACAGTACAGCAGCATGGCTGGAAGGAGTAGCGACGTCGGAGCCATACAGGCAGCTACGGCTAGCTAACTGGCTGGTTGCGCAGCTAGCTTCTGGGGGGAAACGTTGTCCATGTCCACATGGGGCTAGAGCCCAGGATGGTGGTTGACCTTAAGGACAAGCAGGGTTAGTGACGGGGAGGATGATGACCCTGGGAGGGGCGATCTGTTGTTTGGTGCACTTCGTATGGTGGTCTGTGAGGAGGACAGTTGCAGGGAGAAATACTGGACATAGGGGATTTGCTATTCATATTGAAGGGCCAAGTGGGATATATATAATATGAAAATAATCTCAACTAAATTAATTTCCATTGATCAGTCCTTCTTTGGGCATCACAACGCAAAAGTATTTGTGTACTACGTTTCATGAACACACGTTATTCAAAGTGCTTTACAGAAGGAAAGCCGGCACATTCAAACCATGGATCAAAATGTTAAGAATAACATAAAAACAATAATAAAAGAGTTTTGCATCAACAGACAGCCTAAAGTGAACCAACACCAAATTGAAATGCAACTCTGCATGTATTCCTCCACGTTTCAAGTAAACAACGTTTTGTGAAGGAATCAGACTGAATAAGGTGACAAAGTAACATAGTATATTTGTATGTTTTTTCCCCCCTATTTCTGTCTCATTCTGTTCAATGGTCCATGCCGCCAGGAGTACTGGTGCATTGCTCTGATCATTAGTACAGTGTGCCAAGGTGACTTCTCAGGGGAAGTAACTCTAGACTACATCTACAGATCAGGTAACAAGACACTTCCACCCTAAATTTAATCACGGGACAACAATGCTTGTGTGGGGGAAACACAAAACAAGGCCCATTTCATACTCGTCTCCCTTGTGTCAGACGTGGAGAGTGCCAGACTAACAGAGTGCTGGGCCAACGGGAGCTTAATGCTATGACCTATTACAGCTAGCTAATCTTGATCAAAGAAAGGAGGCTGAATACTTCGATTTTGGAGACTTGGGCACCTGAGTAATATGTAGTGTTTTTAACGCTACAATTTGAGATTAGGTACGATGCAAGGCGTTTTTCGCACTTAACATATGGTGTTTTTAGTGACGCAGTGAAAATCTCTGAGAGGCTCAAGGATCTCAAGGCAAAACGAAGACACATCCATCACACATTACCACGCGCCTTGACTTTTTTAATGGTTGGACCGCCCACATATTGTCACTCTGCACTGCAAAAATCCCCAAACCCCACCAAAAAAAGAACATGCCTGACCGATCCCAACAATACGCGGCATTCAATTTGGGAAAATCATGTGAGGCCTTGCACAACTTAGCGCAGGGCCGCGACCAGCTCCTAACCTCATCTGGGTCGACCCCAATGTGCCTGCAGACACAGAAGAAGAACACATCAGTGAATGGGTAAAAAACGCTGTGTGTAAACAGACAACAACCATAATCCCTGGGCTCTATAACATGATACATGCTGACTTGTTGATATTCCTAATGCCGTCTCCCTGCTGTTGAGTGGGCTTGTATACATCAAGCTTTTTTTCATTTATGAACCGCTCACGAGGGCGCGTAAACACGAATGGAAAGAGGAGAATGGGTCAAGAGAAGAGTAACCCCAAGGGTTCTGCCGAGTGTTTAGCAGTCGACTAAACAAGTCGGGAGAACACCACCAAACTCTCCACCACATTCAAACCATTACAATATGAAGAATAGACTGAGCTAAGCTTTCTGAGGTGCTTTTCTAATTCCCTCCTTTTCTCTCTCTCTCTCTCTCTCCTCCAGCTAACTGACTTTTTAGCCAGCTCAAAGTCTCCCCTTCTTTTGTTTTTGAAGAGTCTTAGACCCTCATGCTAGTACGTGTGTGTGTGTGTGTGTGTGTGTGTGTGTGTGTGTGTGTGTGTGTATGTGTGTGTGTGTGTGTGTGTGTGTGTGTGTGTGTGTGTGTTGTTGGGACAAAAAAACACTTCTTCTCCATCGAGTGTCAGGGTGTGTGAAGAAGCTGTGGCCTGTTTGGACAAGCCTTCCTACTTATCTGTCAGCAGGCGTCTGCGGGCTGTCTGCGGGTGGCTTGCCGCGCTAACCCTCAATACACATATTTGCTGTTCAAACAGCGTCCGAACAGCTAGAGGTCAGCCTCTTAGATGACCTCGATTGTTGAGGGGCCAAACACAAAGGCATTCTAGACCCCTCTCAGACCCTTGGGGTTGATGAACTCACCACACTTCCAGTCCGACCAATTAGCAGCCAGTTTAAAGGGGCACGGGGAGGGATTTACGGTAATTGCTTTAGATTATCATAGGAGAGTCCTACGCCGTGCTTGTGTAACTAAAACATGGGGCTTGTTTGCTAGTTCTGTCTCACGTTGTTTGGTCTAGACCAGGAACACTGTGTGACAGTGGTGAGGGAAACCGGTCCAAAAGAGACATCACACCGACATCAAACATCGGCCCCAGCACTCACCATCTCAGCTCTGACAGAATCATGTGATGGGGCTGAGGAAAGCGTGTTGGAATGTGAGCGTGTGACAGTGACGGAGGAAAGCTGCCAGTCAGGCGGGGCGTCAGGTGGATTACCAACAGCACAGGGCTGCTCTGAAGTCAGCCCAGAGGAGAGGAGAGGAGAGGAGAGGAGAGGAAGTATGACACGTCACTTCGTCAACACCACCACCCCATCACCATATTCCCTTCTTTTTTCTTTCTTTCTTTTTGTCTGGATAAAACTAGCTCCATGTGTGGTGCAGGCCCATGTCCATTCATGTCTGCGTGGGTGGTTTCTCACCAACCGATAGCTCTACAATGTTTTGCAGACATCCAACACTCAATTGAGTTATTCTTCTTGCATTTGCCTCATATTCTATGAGGGACATGTACCAGTTATTGAATAAGGCGAACGTTGAATAAAAGGAAGTCATTAGAGAACAAGGAATCACATTCGGATTACTGGTGCATTGTGGGGCTGTGGAAGAGAGGGGCGGGAGGGGGAGGGGGAGGGGCTGTGGGTGAGTGAGTCCTCTTGTGAGTGAGTGGCACTTCAACAACATTGCGGTGGACACCATTTTGATCGTATCTACAAATGTCACCCATGCCCGGGGTGCCTTGCCGACCCACCTTAGGAGATAGGTTGGTGGTTAACCAATCGCCACCACCGCCATTAGCAGTTGTGTTAGCTCATCCAGGAGAACAGGCCAGCGATTGTGAGCACGGCACAGCATGGCTTGTTCTACCAGAGTGAAATGTGTTTCTTATAACCCGTTCTCATGAGAGTGGGCAGTTGCAAAAGATGCCTTTGTTATGTGTTTCTTCCCCCTTTCAAAGGGGGCATTGAGTGCTTTTGTTTAGTCACCCTCGGGGGTGCTGGCTTACCAAAAAATCATGGTTCACATCATGTTTGCTCTCTCATCAGGAATGGCAGGACAGCAAATTGTTGTTTGTGTGTGTGTGTGTGTGTGTGTGTGTGTGTGTCTGTGAGTGTGTGTGTGTGTGTGTGTGTGTGTGACTGTGTGTGTGTGTGTGTGTGTGTGTGTGTGTGTGTGTGTGTGTCTGTATGTGTCTGCTGGGGAGATTCTCGTGTGGTAGGCCAAAGCCAGGGGTTTTCCTGCGTGTCTCAGTGAATCCAATAGGCTGCAGGGAGATGCAGCTTTAAGTGAAGGGCAGCTGTTGGATCCCAACACTATCATTACCCCAATGCTATTAGATAGAGAGAGATTAGCGTTAGCCTAACCACATGAAAGGGCTGGCCGACCAACATTTTGTTTGGTTTCATCCAGTAAGTTACATAATGTATTAAGAACATGGTCTTTTCTCTACTTGAATGCTACAAAGGGGCCATCATTAGGCTGTAGCAGCTTATTTCTGACTCATCTTCATACGTTTTTACCAGTTAGACCCTACCAGTATTGAGACAGAAGGTAATTAAAAGCAGTGCTACTATCTGTGTGAGCCTGGGTCACCGAGTTTCCCAGGCCTTTCATTTTGATCCAGTGGTATCAGATGAGTCATGGAAGCGGGGCCGGGCGGGCTTCACGCCTCCAGAGGTGTCAGGAAGCCGTGGTGGGCGTGATGGGGTGGCTCCAGGCCTCCGACCGGGCAATCCAACACGCAAGTCGGAGAGACGAGCCCCGCTGCAATGGGGAACATCTGTTGGACGCGGTCCAGAGGCCGCGGCGAAACAGCCAGCGCGATTGATCACGGGGCTGCTGTCTGAGGGGCCTACATTACGGCTGTGGCGTGAACTCGGTTCGTACTCGCTCTTTGTCATGACCCCATGATACGTGTCCCCCCCCCCCCACCCCAACTCCTTTTTTTTTACAAAAACACACATAGTGCATGGTGAAAAAACACACTTACACAAAAACACACACACACGCACACACAGTGCAGAGCGTCCTGCACGCACTTACACAAAAACACACACATACACACTTAGTACATTGTGTCATACACACACTTACACAAACACACACATACACACTTAGTACATTGTGTCATACACACACTTTCACAAACACACACATACACACTTAGTACATCGTGTCATACACACACTTTCACAAACACACACATACACACTTAGTACATTGTGTCATACACACACTTTCACAAACACACACATACACACTTAGTACATTGTGTCATACACACACTTTCACAAACACACACATACACACTTAGTACATTGTGTCAAACACACTTTCACAAACACACGCGGTAACCCATGGAAGCGCACGAGCACACTTACTAAACAAACAAACTCATGATGTACTTACTCAAACACACACACACACACAAACACACACAAACAACACGAATACATTTTTAAACATGGCCAAACTGTTAACACACTTTTCTCCTTCTCACCCTCCGTCTTACTTGTACGCCATTGCTATTTATCTACAACTCACAGTTTAATCACAGCCTTTGTTGGTGACTGAAAAGTTTAATGATAGCTCCAGGGCCTGATGCATTTGTATCTGTCACAGAGAGTCATTCCTCCAGAGCTCACAGTCTTCCCCCATCCTGCTGCCTCTGAAGGGAAGGGTTGAAGTTGCGGTCAGGTCTGCAAACGGGGCCGGCGTGCCTGCCTATTTCTTTTCTCTCTCTCTCTCTCTCTCTCTCTCTCTCTCTCTCTCTCTCTCTCTCTCTCTCTCTCTCTCTCTCTCTCTCTCTCTGTCTCTTTTCTTTTTCAACCAATGGAATCCACCAGTCTCGCTAATATTTCAACCAGTGTTGGCAAGAGGTCAGAAGGCATCGCGGGAGGACGCTGCGTGGTGATACGGTGCTGTGTGTGTGCGCCCGCACACTTACACAGGTACAAACGTGCCGCATGTTAACACCTCCATCATGTCATCCCTGAATCAGTACAAATATAAGGGCACCGGAAGGTAAACTAATACCTTTGGGCTCATTTGGGATATACACTACTTCTTAACCAATCGATGCGGCGTCTTACAGACTCATCCATGATACCTTAGATAGTCGTTTTCCTTCCATGTAATTCTCTCATAATTCATGGTTCCATCGCTGTCCGTCCGACGGGCCAGTCCGATGGACCACCGCAATCTATGAGGAGGCTGGAGGAGAATGGATTAGTCAGGAGGAGAGTGCTCCGTGCAGGCACAGACAGGACAACAAAAAAGAAAATCAATATTGACTGACGCTGCTCCGCGTCAGACGCCATTCATCCCAAAACTAACAAACATCCTCATGCACAGGTACTGTCCTGCAA
>JAPMUY010004958.1:57500-147500 GCA_026901105.3 Galaxias olidus
GTGTGTGTGTCAGGAGGGGTGGGGGCTAGGGGGTTATTAGTGGCGCCATCCTGGGAGGCTACTGGTTTTGAGGACTCAGCGTTAACGCTCCTCTGCGTCGTTTTGACCGGCAGCTACTCAGACAAAGCTTCGACTCGGAATGTGGAGTGTGACGTGATAGCGTGGCTTTAGATGCCCGAGCTCGGTCACTTTACACAGAGATGAGGCATGGCTAGGATTGTGTATTGATGTGGGGGATTTCTTCACTGGCTGTAGCTGTCAATAAACGTGGACTCTTAGATTGGACGTTATTTAAATGATATATGTATTTCAAAATATATATTCAAGTTCATCAGGCAATAATTAGATTTTGACCTCGTCGCTGTTCCAGTTAAAGGACCATCTTCCACCAGTTCATCCACTGTAGCCGGGAGAAAAGAAAACCAAACGCAAAAGAAGAGGCCACACGCAGGAGGTGAAAGAAAGGAATGAATGAGCCTAAAACGGTTAAGACAGACGGAGGTGAAAGACCCACAGCAACAAAGAGAAGGGAGTGGTGAGGGAGAGTGGACAGAAAGTGAGAAAGAGAGAGAGTCTTGTTTACACTGTTGTCTTCATCTGTTCACTTCAGGCTGTTATTTTAGCTCTGCGGCTGACGGATCTCTTTCTGTCTTTCACACACACACACACACACACACACACACACACACACACACACACACACACACACACACACACACACACACACACACACACACACACACACACACACCCTGGTTGTGAAGCCATGCCCTGCAGCCATGCGGAATAGCGTGCAGGAGGGGAAGGGTTGAATGAGACACGGGAACAAGAAAGGCCACAAGTGAAGAGGAAAAAGAGGTAAAAAGACAGAGATAAAGAGAAAGAGAGGGAGGCAGAGAGAGAGATAGAGAGGGAGAGAGAGAGAGGGAGGCAGAGAGAGAGATACATAGAAAGAGAGGGTGGCAGAGAGAGAGAGAGAGAGAGAGAGAGAGAGAGAGAGAGAGAGAGAGAGAGAGAGAGAGCAGAGAGAGAGAGAGAGAGGAGAGAGAGAGAGAGAGAGAGAGAGAGAGAGAGAGAGAGAGAGAGAGAGAGAGAGAGAGAGAGAGAGAGAGAGAGAGAGAGAGAGAGGCAGAGAGAGAGATAGGGCGATGCACAGATAAAATGAAAAAAGAGAAGAGGCTGAAAGTGAATTAAGGGGGAAAGTGAACGAGCAAATTATGGAGAATAAAGATAGACCCAGAGAGAGAGAAAGTGAGAGAGAGAGAGAAAGAAAGTGAGAGAGAGAGAGAGAGAGAGAGAGAGAGAGAGAGAGAGAGAGAGAGAGAAAGAAAGAGAGAGAGAGAGAGAGAGAGAGAGAGAGAGAGAGAGACCAGGGAGAAAGGCCCAGAGACGCCGAGGGAGACGGAGAGAGAAGTGGAAAGACTCGTTTGGCGCCGTCAGTGTGTGGTGCGCCCGCGATGGAGTGGATAAGGCCTTGGCTGCTGAATATTTCATGTTGGTGACTGACAGCTCCTCTGGGTCGAGGGAGAGCCATGGCGCCCACTCTACAGACAATCCTGACACACACCCACGAACACACGCGCACACACAGACGCACACACATACACGCACACATGCACACACTACAGATTCTGTCTCACGCGCACAGAATTCATACAGCAAATGTCACACATACACACACTCCATTTGAGATGTGAGCATAAACACATTGATCACACAACAAATATATTCTCCCTATGAAATGGAGACACCACACACTCACACACGCGTGGGCCCGACAGCATGTGACAACAAAGATGTAGTAAATACACAAAACATGCAATGGATACATTAGCGCACACCATAGACAAATTTATGATAGACACACCCACACACACACACACACACACACACACACACACCCTGTCCTCGGGGCATGTACAGTCTCTCTGCATGCTGTCTCAATCTTATTCATTCATCATTTACCAAAACATGCCAGGGGTCATGCTACAACCAGAGGTCACGCCCTAGCTACAGGAATGAAAACCATCATATAGTGCCCAACAAAAACATTCAATGCTCAATCTCACAACACTAACAGTTTTTCCCGAAGAAGGAATCCTAAATGTTAAGGTGACATGCTAAGAGGGCAGAACAAGGTGCCTCGTAATGGTGAGGGCTGACTGGCCCTTCTCTCCTACCTGGGATAATCCAATCCTGAGTCTTTTCAATCACCTTAGTGTCCCAGGTTTTGTGATCACATGATGTACACACTGTATTTTGTAAAAGGAATTTGACCAGCCAAGAACTGTAAAACGTTTATGAAAAACTCTGGAAATAAAGTTGTCTTGACACAAAGGACCAGAGACAGATTAGAAGTTGGTTGGTTTTCAATAAGTACAAAACCAAAACATTATACTGTACGTTATTCTGGACAGTAAAAAGGATTATTTCACCAACCAATTTTTTTACACAAACAGACCAGCTAAACTCAAGATGTGGTACTGTTAAACTTCTAATATCTCTTCTCTCACCCGCTCAGCACTTAACCGTGACCCCCAATCTTAACCTTGACCCTTTACACCAGTCTGAGTGGCTATTTCATTGTTGTGGCTGAAATAATTCCCAGTCATCCATGTATGTTTCTGCTAGCCTTTTGTAAAGCATATGGAATTGCCTATGTGTATTAAATGTGCTATACAAAAACACATTTGACTCGACTTTGATCACCCGGTCCATCTTTCGAACTCAAACACGTGCATGCCTGCCCTCCTTCCATTCACCCTCGTCCAAGCCTTCCTTCCCTCACTCTCCCTGTCCTTCTTTTTTTACCAGGCTATTTCAATTTTACCCGTTCTCCCAGTCACATCTCATCTCTCAGTTTTAGCCTCTTTTATAATCACCTCAGAATACCTTTTCACCTCCAAATTCTTTCTTTCAGTCACCGCTGTATAGTGGAGAATCCGATTCATATTTGATTCGAGTCAGACCAGCAAAGGCAGTATTGTCCTGTGTAATTGCGTTGAGTGTAATCACAGAGGCTTTTGAAGGGCTAACGGGTAGGCAGAGTGATATTACATTTGGCAGGCGTGTCAAAGTTTCCAAAAAAGCTTTCAGTGATATCCCCGACAGAACCAGAAAAAAAAGTTTCCTCTCGAAGATATTAAATCCCTTTTCCCTCTCATAATGATTGGGGAGGTCAAGGTAATTTTAGGACGTGTAACTGTGGTTTGGCTTTCCAGAAGAAACCTGGGCCAGATCAGCAGGAAATCCTTATATGAGGGGGGTGGGGGGGGGTTTCTCACACAGCTGTAACCGACCAGTGGCCAGCAACATAAGTGACCGGTTGTCATGGGCAACAACACCAACACGACTCACATCATTGGCTGGTGACTGAAAAGCCATTTGTTGACAACCTTGGCAGAATGTTACATTGAACAGGTCCTTTCACAGAGGTAATGTAAAATGACCGTAATGCCCCCTAAACCGTCAGACTTTATGACCAAGCAGCAGAAAAAAAGGGGGAGGGATTGGTAGGGACATCCGGACTGTCCCTTCACTCTGATGAGATCATTCCCCACAGATTACTTTACCATGAGGCCCCTTGACACTCCACTGTGTGTGTGTTTGTGAGTGTGCCTGTGTGCCTACAAACGTGTCTGCCTGTGTGTGTGTGTGTGTGTGTGTGTGTGTTGTTACCGCGTGTGTTTCGGTGTGTTTGTGTGATTTTGTGTGTGTGTGTGTGTGTCTGATGCTCATCAGGGGCCCAGGCGGCTCCTCTAATCAGCACTGACACCAAGGGGCCCCCATCGTTGGCCCCCGACCCCTCGCTAACTCCAAACACACCACCCGCCCGTCCTCTCGCCCGCCAACCTGCGGTCCCTTCTCCTTGGCTGACGGACGGGGCCAGCCACTCTGGGGCCAGTGAACAGACTCCAATCACTCCCCACTAATGACAAATAGCTTCCAGAGCTGTGTCAAGCGTATTAGTTCCCACCCAGAGCCTGTCCAGGGGTCAGCTGAAATTGGTAAAGGCTGAGAAGGGGGTCATCCTGGACTTGACGCACACACAAACAAGCACACAGATCAGCCACACATTCAAAGTAGAACCAATTCCCAAACCCGCATACCCAGCGGACACACAAGCACACACACACTCACTCTCCCTCACACACACACACACACACATGGTGAGGAAGTCAGGGCTCAGGCCTAAACAAACTCAGGATGCCGAGGAGTGTGGGGCTTCAGACCTGCTCTTCCACAAGGGATCAAGTCGCCCCTGATGAGCGGTTGTTAGAGGCTTGGATATCCCTCTCAAGTGGATCCATACTGGCCAGTTAATAACCGGGGTGGAAGTGGAATCATTCAAACATTCAGAGGAATATTACGTCCGTTCTGCGTAATCATTATCGGTGGCGGAAAAGAAACACACACACACAAAAAAAAGAATCCCTAGAATCATGCAAATGGAACACTTGAACGACTACGGCGCTCCATCTGTTGATCTCGATAGCGTTAGCTGGACGGCTTCCTTGAGGCTTCCAAACGGCAAGCTGGAGTTTGACGTTAGCCACATTAGAGGCATCAGCTTCTGCTTTGATGTGTGAGCGGTAGAGCTTTCAGCCGAGCTGAAATGTTCCAGCGGTTCTGCTTTCATATGTAATATTTATACTGTGGCTTCCTTCTTCTGTTCCTCCACTCAGTGGAAATATATACTTTTTTCTTTATTCGTAAACATGCCTAGATTATAAGTGTACAGACATCTCATTCCTTGGTTGCATAATTTCATTTAAAAAACACACAGTTCTTGGTCTAGAACCGTTAAACACATACGTTGACACCCTTATTTAAATTATTACCTCTAAGCAAACCTGCAAATCACCACTCCTGTCAAAAGTAAATTGCTTATTTAAAGAAGAAGAAGTCGGTGAACTTGGTTTTGGCGCGGCACAAATCATTTTCTAATTGGAAATACCTTACACCTGAGATGGCCCTGCCCACCCAGCTACCTGATTGGCCCCGTGGAGTTCTTCCCCCTGCGACTCTCTTTCCTGTCCACGGTCCCTGCCTTGTTCACTGTGACGAAGACAATGTTGATGGAGAGTTATGTTTTGTTTGTTTTAGTTTGAGGCAGGAACATATTTCAGGCTGGGGAAGGTGACAGGGCAGGTTGAGTTATGTGTCGTGAGGGGAGGAAATGTGAGCCTTTAAACCTTTCTAAGTGATTCCCTTCACTGTCCTGGTCCCGAGGCAGGGCCGGGCTTGTTCCAACACACACATACACACGCACCGACACACACCCACAGGACAGCCAAGGGCCCGAGGGAAGACATGCAGGGGAAATGATTTGTGTGGCGTTGGGGGGCAACATGTGGTCATAGCCTAGATGTGTGAAGCAAAAAATGTTTGGTTGAAATATGACCCTAGAATGTTGGGTTAGGGATAGCAGCTTTGTGAGTCATTACCCTAACAGACCATTTGTATCATTCAAAAGGCTGATAAGTATTTGTTGAACTTTTATTCAGGCTCATCCCCTCACCCCGGAGGACAGAGAGAGGGCCACCGAGCGGCTCGCGTCCGTCAGTCACTGAAGGGTCCGGTCACCTGCTCCGACTGGACCTCATTGTGTCAGCCCAACCTCCAGATAGGAGCTCCGAGGGCCCAGAGGTCACATTAGCCAAATGTCACTGGCCAAGTACAGTAGCACATTTACCAGCCTCCTCTCGGTGAATAAGCCCATTGTGAGAGCCGCACTCTCAGGGTTCATCCTGAGGACGTGACCCCGGGAGGTAGATGGCGCGCGTGAACCCTGCCAGACAAAAGCAATCGTTGGGGGTGGAAAAGAGCCGAGCAGGGACTTTCCTGATGATGAGGCGCGCGGGAGACTCTGAATGCTCAGTGTTCATTGGTCGGGGCTCCTCGTGGGACAAGATGGCCTACGTGATTTGACTTTTCTGTGTGTGTGTGTGTGTGTGTGTGTGTGTGTGTGTGTGTGTGTGTGTGTGTGTGTGTCTTGTTGCCTTCTTATCTGTATTTTTCTTATCTGTTTTTGTTTGTGAATATGGGACTTTCTTGCATAAGAGAATAGCGTTTTGTGTGTGCGTGCGTGTGTGCTTTTTCAATATGTCTGACAGTCTTGTGGCCATCTTGGACCCCGTCCACGTAAGCTCAGCTGATCTCATGAGTTGGAAGAGGGGCGCGAGTCATGGTTGTGTGGGAGAGATTTAGAGTTACTAATTCATCAACACTCCAAAGCAGCCGCAGACCATGGAAACACTCCGTCCATTTATTATTCTCACAGTCAGTCTCTCATTGGAAAACCTTGTGGTGGGACCATTAAAGGCACACTCTGGCGTAGGAAATGTTTCGGAAACGTGTCACAGCATCTCTGGCAGAGATTATCTGGAAATAGACATGTGTCGCCACAGAAACCCCATCCCCGCGGGCCCTCTCCTTCCCCGCGCCAGCCCCCCAACCTGCGGCCGCCACTGTTTATGTCTTTACGTCGCCTCGCGCTCTTACATGCGGATGATTACATACCCTGCGCTCGTCCACATCCTCAGATATGGATCTGTTAAGGGTTCATGAGTTTGTGGTGTACTGACAGGATCTCCGAGTGGGCCTTTTTTTCTGGGGCCCGGGAAAACACATGTGGGAAAGTGATCAGGGATCTTCGGAGTCTCCCCGCGGAGCCTCGGGAGAGCTCCGTCCTCGCACCAGGCCGTGGCGCGGGCGCCCTCTCCGCTTCCTTCCGCTCCTTCCCCGAGACTTTTGCGGCTTCTCTCTCTCCGCGCCCCCTTCACTCCCTGTCTCTCTCTCTCTCTCTCTCTCTCTCTCTCTCTCTCTCTCTCTCTCGCTCTCTCTCTCTGTCGATCCATCTCTTCGCCTCGCCCTCCGTCCACAGCCGTTCGCCTCTCTCTCCAGCCTCCATGGCGGCTTCTCTGTGTTGCGCCTTCTCCCCTCGTGCCTGCCTGCTCTCTCGACCCCGGTGCCTCTCTCTCTCTCTCTTTCTTTCGCTCCTCGTCTCCCTCTCCGTGCGTCTCTGCTCTCTGTCTCCTTCACCTCATCACCCCGCCGTGTGTTCCACTACCAAAACCAGGAACCAAGGAAGTGGAGCAAAGGAGAGCAGCAGGGTTTATTTAGCAGACAAGGGGTCAGAGTTGAAAGGGCCGTTTGTATAAGTGTGTGTGTGTGTGTGTGTGTGTGTGTGTGTGTGTGTGTGTGTGTGTGTGTGTGTGTGTGTGTGTGTGTGTGTGTGTGTGTGTGTGTGTGTGTGTGTGTGATGAGAGACATGGGAGGGCAGGAAGGATAGGGGGAGGAGAGAGAAAAAAGGGATGGGACCACATATCTCCTATAGCACGATATGTTTGACATGGGCTCTAGCTGGGGAGGCGGTGGGCTGGATGGGAGTCTGGGAGTCCTGGCTGATATCTGGTCACACACACACACACACACACAGCCATACGCTGGTCTCATAGAAGTGTGTGCCTCTGTGTCAGCCAAGTGACGCTGTGCTTTGATCTTAACTCAGCGGGTCAGACTCAAAGCGAGTTAGAAATCTCTCTCTCTCTCCTCCTCTCCTCCTCTTTCCCCACCTTCCCCTCTCTCTATCTCTCTCTCTCTCATCTCTTATCTCCCTATACCCCTCCCCCATCCTCCTCCTCCTCCCTCTTTTTCTCAATTCTTCCACCCCAGTCTCCCTGTGTACCCCCCCCCCCCCCCCCCCCCCCCGCCCCCTCCCTGCAGCCGCCTGTAGCCTGCCTGGCTGAACAGCCTCAGGGTGTTTAGGTTCTGGAGGGATTCCAATTTCCTCTTCTAATCATGACATCATGCAGACTGAATAGGTTAAAGATGTGGACCAGGGAGATTCCCCTCCGCTTCCTCGATCCTTAATCCAGCCATGCAGGCCAAAATTACACGCATTACACGCTGCCCCGGCATGAGGCGACGCTAGACACATTTACCCCGCCATATCAGACACATTCGCCCCGGAGGAAAACGACGAGGGCGGTGTAAATGGAACGGGGACGATGCATGTGAAATGATGTTCTGGTGGAGGCCGGGCGTGTAGGTGGCCTTATGCCTTTATGTATGTCTGTGACTGAGGCCATACAAAGTTGTTTGGAAAGGCGTGGGGTGGCACAGTGTGCGGTGTGTTCATGTGTCCCCTTCAACATCCGTGCACGTGTGTGTGTGTATGTGTGTGTGTGTGTGTTTACTCGTTTTCCTATCTAAGCATGGACCTTGGTATCGTAAAACACTCAGGAAGAGGGGACTTGATTTGCAACAGGGGACGTTTTTTTAGGTGTGTGTGTGTGTGTGTGTGTGTGTGTGTGTGTGCGCGTGCGTGCGTGCGGCATCCAACATCAGCACGTGTTCATTCTACGCGCGTCGGCCGGCTGAGAGACCTCCATATGGCGCGGCCGGCAGCGCGGCAGGTAATTGACTGGTGGAGAGAGTCAGTGGTTGAAAGGCTTCCAGTCCCATCCATCCCCGGCCATGATTAAAGAGGCTGCTTGATTAGAGGTGACGAGTAGCCATGGCCGGCTTGGCCTGTCAATAGCTGTTACCCTCACCTTCCGCTCCACTGCGGGAGGATCAAGATGGCTCCCACGGCTGCGCCGCACCGCACTGCGGCACTCTCTTTCTCTTTCTCTTTCTCCTTCGCCCTCTTTCTCTCTTTCTCTTTCTCTTATCTTCTCTTTCTCTTTCGGCTTCTCTTTCTCTTTCTCTTTTTATTTTTTCTCCTTCTCTTCTCTTCTCTTCTCAATTCTCTTCTCTCTGCAACCAAAACAGTGATTCATTTGATACTTGTGAGTTGATTTACAAAGGGAGATCTTTGACTTTTAATGGGTGTTATGAATTTGCATAATACATCCTGTGCCTTGCTGTAAGCTACTCTCGTTGGCTAAACTCTGACATGTGTGTGCAGTCAGCACTTCTTAGTGTCTGGCATGGTTTCAACAACAATCCGCTGTGTTTTGAGCCAGAAACTCTCTGGTGCATTAAGTGAGTAATGAGAGAGGTACAGATTAGAATCCAACTCTCTCTTTTGCAGCTCCAGTACATCTGTGCCTGGCCGTCATGCAAACAACAAAACAATGGCGCGGCCACAGTTTCTCTTCGCGAGAGAACGTGAGCGGTTTCAAACTAGCCAATGTGGAACAGTTTGAGACTACTCGAGGACTAATGCTACCTTGAAGTTCAACGTTAGCACCTACTGTATCTCTGTCCCGAGGTTTATCTTCCAATAGATCCGTGTGCGTTTCAAACAGCACACAGACATGTTTGGCATGCTCACTGCAGAGTACGAAGGCTGAGATGGACGGAGATTAACTGGGGGGCATCCAAAATTCTCATCTGAGAAGTACATGTGTTATCCATGAAATAATATTTCACCGTGTTGTTTTTTTTATGACAGAGTGTTGCCCCAGGAGCTTTATAAGGCCGTGTCTGTTTCTTCCCTGAAGGCGACACACACACTCACACACACATACAATTACAAGAATAGAGTACCATGCATTCACGCTTGCATGCACACTAACAATGCACACACATCATAGAAATGCGCATGCCTGCGGCTATGCAGGATGAAATATAAGCAGAAGGAAAAAAAGGAATGCGTGTTGTCCATGGCCAGATTTATTTCTGTTTCGTGTGTGTGTGTGTGTGTGTGTGTGTGTGTGTGTGTGTGTGTGTGTGTGTGTGTCTATGCGTGCGTGCGCGTGCGCGCGCGTGAATGTGTCTGTTGTCATGGCTGTGTGGGTGGTTGAATTTGCATGTGTGGATTTGCAAGAGTGATTTACTTGGTTGACAATGTTGTACAAATGAACAACCTTGACTAAAATATTCCAGGTGAAATTAGGTTATAACGTTTGGTCGAGGTTTCTTTCATATTTGTCTGTAGTTTAGCCCATCAACCTGTCCATAGCCGAAAGAGATTTTGCTGCTTTTGTTTGTAATTCCTAACTATTGACAAAACGTAGGCAAGACATATAGATCATGTCTTAGTCCTTCAATTGACAGACACACATTGACAAACACAATTCAATTAACTCTGACAATTGAAAAAGAAATATCATATTCAATTAGAACGGGCCATGTTAAGCATGGCTTGATGCAACAAGATTATAATTGTAATTGGATGTTAGACATAAGTGCCTTAGCAAAACAGCACTAAGCAGAATAGATTTTCCTGGACTTGGGACAGCTTGAAAAGCTAATGCAATAGGTGGCTAGTCCTGTATTACCTATATGGAGTTGACTGTACAGTACATGTGTGTTTTACATTAGGGAATAAGAGAGTGATACTGTGCTTGAACCTGGCATGTAGTAACCTTTATGACAGTATAAGAGGGAGTTAAAGTCAAGCTCACAGCCGTTTTTCATTCTTTTTACTTTTTCCATCTTTCACTCCTACTCCTACTATCCCTCTCTTTTTCCCACAAAGCGGATCAACTGGATTCTTTGGAATCTGGGAAATATTTTTCACTGACCAATACAATATAATTATTACGTTGAATTTTTTACAACATGTTTATTCTATAGTTGGTCTTCGCTCTCACCATCCGTCAAATACTGCAGCTCACTAAGCCAAACAAACAGCCTTTCTCCAGCGTACCTCCTACCTGTTGCCTTTCAAGGATCCATGCAGCAGTAGTAGAGAGAAAGATAGTCAGAAACAATTAAATAGAGATAGTGAAAGAGACTGGGAGGGAGAGAAAGTGAGACACAGAGAGAGAGACAGACAGACAGACAGACAGACAGACAGACAGACAGACAGACAGACAGACAGACAGACAGACAGACAGACAGACAGAGAGACAGAGAGACAGACAGAGAGAGAGACAGACAGACAGACAGACAGACAGACAGACAGACAGACAGAGAGAGAGAGAGAGAGAGAGAGAGAGAGAGAGAGAGAGAGAGAGAGAGAGAGAGAGAGAAAGACAGAGAGAGAGAGAGAGAGAGAGAAAGAGAGAAAGAGAGAAAGAGAGAGAGAGAGCGAGGGCTGTGGAATTCAATTCTTCCTAGCCCGCTGTTCCCAGTCTGTATCTCGTAGACAGTTGGGCGCCCGGTACAGTTAAGATCAGAGGCCTCGATAACCTGGGCCCTGATTTATGGCCATGGCGGCCTTCTGCAATCACCTAATGAGGGAGGGAGAGCAGAGTGTTTACATGTTTATTAGATAGCCAGGACCAGCTGGGGGGGAGCTCCCTCACAGCCCGTCTCTCTGCCTCGTCTTCCTGTTAGCGTCTACGTGATCGCAGGCAGAGAGCCGCGGTGTGTTGCACACACACACACACACACACACATACACACAAATTCATACGTACAGAAAGAGACCCCTTTACGCCGTGTTTGATATTTGGAGGCGGAAACAATTCAGACATCCATCAACCATGGGACTAGCTTGTTGACGGGCTACAGTACAGTACAGTGGACTGTCAGGCAGTTGCCCTTGCGAACACATTAGATGACTTGCGGTTGTTGTGTCCTGGTAAAAGTGAATTTGAGTCTAGTTTCTATTCAGTTTATGTGTAAAGATGTAAGGTTGTGCTTGCGGTGGTGACTAGGTGTCTGAGTCTGTGTACTTAAAATTGGTAAAAGGTGTGGAATTCTCAGAGGAGAGAAGACAAAAAGAAAGCTGAAAGGACACACTGCCATGTTGATGACCATAGTTTATGGCCACAATATAACGCTGGAAAGACCTGGTTTTGCATAGATCCCAGAGTAACAGCTATTCTTGTCAGAGTTTCATGCCCATAAAACAACCACTTTGTCGAGTGACCTTGGACACTGTGAGTTCTGCCCCTGGAGAGTTCCCCTGAATGCGTGGCTCAGTGCCTGCTGGTGACCTCGTGGCGGCGGGGGCCAGGGTTTGAAGGCCACTGGCACACGTCCCTCCTGCCAAAGGTGAGGCGAGGCAGCGATGTCGGTGACGTAGCCACTTAGCTCCGTCACTGAGAGGGCCCTGGCCTCTGAAGGAGCGCCTCAGGGGAGAGAAGAGACGACAAACTTATCCTTTTCCTCTGCTATGGGGAAACAATGCAATCAATAAAGAATGTCACAAGAGCAGAGGGACACACACACACACACACACACACACACACACACACACACACACACATAACCTGCATATTTGCCTTCTTCCTTCTTGGCCCTGGCATACATATTTTATGATCTCCAGCAGTCCTGGTTGTCTGCCCCCCCCCCACCTCGCTCTGAACCAAATACTTTTCCGTTCTCATTACAGGAGGTCATGTAAAGTTTCCTCTGCGGGGGCCCGTCTACCCCAGGGCCCTCTCTCTCTCTCTCTCTCTCTCTCTCTCTCTCTCTCTCTCTCTCTCTCTCTCTCTCTCTCTCTCCTCTCTCTCTCTCTCTCTCTCTCTCTCTCTCTCTCTCTCTCTCTCTCTCTCTCTCTCTCTCTCTCTCTCTCTCTCAATCGGCCCCGCGGAGGGCCTGCAACTCACATGGAACCCCATTCCCAGCCAAAGACCTTGGCTTCACACACACCAAGACTTGAACATTTAAGAGCTCTCCGTCGACCAACATAAACAAGCTACTTGTAGGCTGGCTCTATACGCTGTGTTAGAAACTTGT
The DNA here is from genome assembly GCA_026901105.3 of Galaxias olidus. Taxonomy (NCBI): domain Eukaryota; kingdom Metazoa; phylum Chordata; class Actinopteri; order Galaxiiformes; family Galaxiidae; genus Galaxias; species Galaxias olidus. Next base: position 70,086 of record JAPMUY010004958.1, read on the forward strand.
GTGTGTGTGTGTGTGTGTGTGTGTGTGTGTGTGTGTGTGTGTGTGTGTGTGTGTGCATGCGTAAGTGCACATAAAGGCACTTTCTGGAACCAGTGCTTGGTGGAAATGAGATCTTGTAATCCCTGCTATTCGCTGCTCTCTTAAAAGTGCAAGGAGGGACAAGTGGGGGTAATGCTTTTTACTGCAGTGGCGACAGGGGGGCTTTAGTTGGGTTTGTATCACACACGCACACCCACACCATCTCCTTCGCCAAATGTTGCCTCCTGTTTCCTGGGCTGGAACCAGATAACCCTCACCCAACACACACACACACACACACACACACACACACACACACATACACATGTATACGCACATGTAAAAACACGCACCTTCCCATCACAGCCAACAATAACCCCGCACCTGGGAAAGATTCCATCCAATCCCAAAAACGTTAATGCACAACAGACCCCCTTCTCGCTCTCTGTCTCTCTCTCTCTCTCTCTGTTGCTCTCTCTCTTTCATTCTCTCTCTCTTTCCCCCTGCTCTTGGCCTTGTAAAACCTTTGCACACCAATTCCTCTCTCCATCGGAGCTTTGTAATTGTCCGTTTTCTTTAGAGGAACAGAGAGCAGGAGCCGAGTGGGCTTGAGGACTTCCAGAGCACGTCTTTCAAGCAGCCGGGCAGCCAGACAGGCAGGCAGCAATGCAAGCAGTCAGGCGGGGCGGCTGCTGGTTCCCTGTGACTACACTTATGAAACAGTGGTGGGAAATGTTGGCTTCAGCCGGAGAACGCTGACTGAGGCTGACACGGCCGACCTTGGCCGGTGGGTCACCGGGACTGTGGCGAGACAAGTTGAGGAGCAAGGCCTCGATAGGAGAAAAAGGGTCGTTTTAACTATATAAAAGCAAATAGATGAACATCCAAAAGTTGACACTTTAGGGTTCGTTTGGAGCAGCAAACGATGAACCGGTTCATTCGACGTGTTTTCACCATCCCTGTTCAAACGGGTTACTTTTATTATCGCTGTATAACAAATCAGTCCCACGGACACTTCATAACCTCATTTCACCCTCAAGATATGATACACATCCTTTAATTTTCTTTAAACATGATTTAAAAATCAGGTTTCAGGTTGATTCAGGTTTCCCCCACATTGAAAGAACAAGGGAACAAGCAGCAACATACAGTAGTTTGAAAACAAGAACCTTCTTCTAATCCCAGGGTCTTGTCACATATAGTGGGCCCATTGTATGGTTCTGCTTCCCACAGCCATGCCGAGGTTTTTGTGGGAGCCCACGGTCCTGTTGGAGATTAGCACCTCGCGCTACAGGCAAATGTATGTCTCATTCAATCACCACTAGCTCTTAATAAATCCTCAAACCAGAAACACACTTTCCCTATAGACGCTTTGCCTAATAGCTCATAGCCTACTAGCCCCCACCCAAGGCCTCCACCCTTCATTCAAAACACTCATGTGCGCGCGCACACACACACACACACATACACACACACACACACACACACACACACACACACACACACACACACACACACACGCAATGTTTTTCCTCTCTCCGCTGTTTGTCTCGCTACAGATTCGCCGCCTCTGTCTTTCGCAGTGAGCAGCTGTACCAGGGGTGTCAGCTTAGTGACCTTGGGAGAACACCAGCTCTAGACCCAGCCGTCTCCAGATAACCTCGGCGTGGCAAGGCACGCAGGCAGGCAGGCAGGCAGGCAGCCTCTGTACCAAGTCCCTGCCCTAGCAAATCACTCACTTTCATACAATCCCCCATCCCTCTCCCTTCCTGCACATGGCGGGCCGCGAGTGTCGCCCGTCTGCCTGCCATTGTGTGCTAATTTTAGGCCCCATTATTCGCAGTAACAAATGCTGCGACAGGCCGAGTCACTTTCACGTTAGTGGCTCGCACCCGAGGGGGAAGTCTTCCACCTCGCCACGGATCAAAGGTCTCCTCTATTGTATCTCACTTCCTGGTTCCCATTTTTAGCCTGCGCCGCGTTGTTTCTTCACGCCCCGGCCCGGCCCTCCTGTCGTCTCGCGGAGCCTTTCGGCCCCCGGGGGCGCCCTCCAACGGGACGACGCCGTGACCGACAGGCGTGAGAAGGTGACCTTTCACCCCCGCCCGCAGCTGAGGGAAGTTAATCAACAGGTGAAGGAGAATAAAGGTTGATTTACGGGAGGCAGAGACATTGAGCTCGTACTTTTATATCCTGTGTATGGACGGAGGTTCTGAGGTGAAATCTGGCATTTACTGTGGGATCACGGTCTCATGTGTCCACGTGTACGAAGACGGTAAAACACTTCTCATCACCTCGCGCTTGGGTTCAACTCCCACATGTGTTTAGGGGAGATAGTGCAGACCGCCATGCTGCTTGCTGAGCGCGGAGAGTGCTGATTTGAAACCTTTAAAAAAGCACAGCTTATAAGCCATTTGTTTGCAGCTCAGAGAAAGCCTGATGTCGTCAAAATCAGGCTCACCACTCTTTCAGTCAACAGTTCACCGACCTTGTCATTTTATGTCCCCAACGAAGGTACTCTGTAAACACACATCATACTCACAGATTTGAAAAAAGCCTTTACAGTAACAGTTATCTGGAGAAAGACTCCCTCCCATTGGCCCCTGCCGAGAGGGAGCATCATTGGAACACAAAATGAAACACCCTTGTTCCTGGCAAAGGCGGGGTCCATTGTGTGCCTGTAGTGCTGCCACAGTTCACGACATCACTTCCCTGGGTCTTTCAGGAAAGACTGAGCTGGGGACGTTTGTATCGGGTTTGATAAATATGTGTGTTTTTACATTATCGACGGTACCGCTGCAACGTTTATAACCGCCTTTATATATTCATCTGTTTAGTCGGTCTGGCATGCTGATTGCATTAGTCGAGCAGTCACACTTATAAGCAGACACAGGGCCATTTAGCCAATATGTCTCGTGTCACCAGATGGTTGTTTTGGGTTTGTTATCATACGTCGACAAACAGCGGCCTCATATCTTGTCTCGTAACCTGAGCTCTTCTGAACATTTAATAAGGCTAAATTAGACCGTTATGCCTCATATTTATTGGTCTAACGAGCAAAGAGGCTTAATGGCGGGAGCAACATGATGATCTGTTTAGAGCAGGCCTTTCAAGTGGTTCCCCTGTCCCTCATTTAGGCTTTTGTTCTCCGAGGGCCGGGCGTAAACACGGCCAGCATAAACCCCGGCTAATGGGTGATGTCACGGCATCCTTGGACTCCGAAACGCCGCTCTCCGCGCCGCCGTCCACGTTAAGCCAGACTGGTTCCTTAAAAATAGACCTTTGGGTAAACCTCCATTTACAAAGAGTTAGTCACACAGTGCGATCACACACTCGCACAATCGTAAATAGGCGCACGCAAGCGTACGTTATGCGAGAGTAGGAAGACACGTTTATGGACACATTTATATGAGGGAGGATGGAGGGCACACACACACACACGCACGCACGCACGCACGCACGCACACACACACTCACACACCCAACCACGCACACCCCCGCCATGCTGTCTGACTAGGAGGTAAACAAAAGGCAGGATATGAGTCGGGTAAGAAAGGGGGCCTGTTGTATATAACATACAGCGTGTAATGGCGAAAGAGCGTGTCTCCGGGCTCCTGACTTGGTAATGAGGGCTACACTGAAGGTGAAAGGGACTCTCGTCCCGACCACTCATTAGGGCAGAGAAAATTACCTCTCAGGGCGTGGGGGTGCACTGGGGTTGAAGGGACTGGGGGGGGTGGGGGGGGAGTAGTGTAGGGTAAGAGCGTCCAGAAGTGCCGTGATGGGAGCGTGTCATCTAGCTCCAGGTAGAGGGGCCATGTCAATGTGTGCAATGGGTTTGGGGGGCCTGTGCGGAGAGGGGCCTTCGGGCGCCCAAACAGACTCATCGGGAAATGAGAGCGCCGGATTGCTCATGATACATCAGGTCAAACCTTTGCCTAATAGCTCGCATGCAGCTCCTACATTCACGTCAGCCGTGTGTGGCCTGAAACAGAAAAAGTCCGAGGCACCAGCATTCCCTGTATGCTTTTCACGGGAAACATTTTGGACTTATCCCATCAAATTGTATATCATATCGTATTGTATTAGTGCTACCATCTCTTTTTGCTGTGTTTATCTAGAATCAGGGGTGAAAGTGGATTGAATGTATGAGCCAACAAATTTGTTCTTGTCCTGATAAGTAATGAATCAGTGAATTTATGATAATCACAAAAGCCCTTGTCATGAATTAATGACCGCTGATGTAGAGATTGCTGAAGTTGAGACACAAGGTTTGATTAATTTCAGCCCAGCGCCGTTGCCAAAAGTACTATTTACACCCAAATAATCTTTTTTATCCAAACAATGGAATAGCTTAAAACAAGCGCATGTCTGAATTTCAACCGCGGTGGTATAAACACACTGGGCTACAAAAACAATATCAGATCATATTTCTGCCAGCAGGGAGGATCGTAACGGTGGGGCACGGAGATGTGACCGCCAGGGCCTGAGCTGGGGTTTATTTTTCTGTCCAGACCTCGCCCGCCTCCATCTCCCTCTCGGTCTCCCTCTCTCTCCCTCCACGGCGTCCGTCCGGGAGCCCTGGCGTGTGTCTCACCGCCCCCCCCCCCCCCCAACACGGCGCTGACGAGCCCACCTCGCTTCAGCCTCGCCGACGCTCTTAGAGGAACCGACGCAGACGGATTGACTTCGGTGTCCTCTTCTAAAGTTCAGGGTCCTGACACACGTGTAGTGTGTGTGTGTGTGCGTGGGGTATATGTCTGGTTACATGTGCGTGTCGTGGACAGGGGCTCCGGGGCCACGTTAGGAATGGGGGGGGGGAGTAAGAGTAGAGGGGCGAGGGGACATAAGGGGCTAGAGCTTTGGGAGTAGAGGGGCAGGGTGGGTGGGTGGTGGTGGGGGTGGGAGGACAGCAGTGGAAGGAGGGGGGGTCACCGTGCCTCGAGGCAGGGCTCCTCGTTGGACCGCAGCACAGGGAGAGAGGGGGGTGGGGGGGGGGGGTGGAGGAAGGATGGCGGCGGGGGGGACTCGGGAGTTAATTGCTAGTTTGGAGGCTGACGCTGAGCGGCAGTGACAGTCTGTGTGGCTGGAGCCAGTAAGCCCCTGCTGCATATTCACTCTGTCGCCGAGCATCGCCACAACTGTCACAGGGCCCCTGCCCCCGCCGACCAGGGGCTGTGGGCTCACTGCAGGAGGCAGGGAGAGGGAGAGATACAGGACCGGGAGCGAAACGTGGCCACGAGCCGGAACGTGGGAGAGAAAGGAGGGAGGGTTCAAGTGGATGGACACTGGGACATAAGTTCCACTTTGTTTCCATATATCCATATTTATGTTCTCGTTCCGTCCAGAAATGAGTCAGTTAGAAATGGTGACTGAACTGTAACAAACGCATTCAGTTCCTTTCCAAAGACCCTACTGCATTTCTTTCGTCAAAAACCTCTTAACAACCAACTATTTATTTTTAGCATTAGCATGCGGCCAGTTTTCACCTGTACAGGGAAAGGCAGCCGGGAAGGAGAGAGGCAGGAATGGAGATGTGAGGCCCAGCCAGGAGGGGTGGAGGTGGGGGTAGGGGTATGGGGCCTCGGGGGGGGGGGGGGGGTCGTTGTGGGCCCGGCGGGGGTCTGATGCAGGGTTGAGTCAGTCTGGCCCCAGTGCTAATTGTGGCCCTGAGATATTATTGTAGCCCGGGTGCAGGTCAGTCCTGGCCCCAGCAAGGTTACACTGGCCCTCTTTAACCTGTTGTTGCCCGCCGCTCCCATAAAGATAACACCTCGTAAATATGGGCCAGCAAGCGCACGCACGTGGGGGCAGAAGGGGTCGCATTTGAGTAAGAGAGAGGCTATGTCGACCTATGCCCTTTGAACTGCGAATCACCTCAGTGGAGCCACATGTTAGCTTGTTAGCCTGCTCGGTGAGAGGAAAACAGCAGCTGTATTGTGTGTGTATGTGTTGGTGTGTGTGTGTGTGTGTGTGTGTGTGTGTGTGTGTGTGTGTGTGTGTGTGTGTGTGTGTGTGTGTGTGTGTGTGTGTGTGTGATGTAGGGCCAGCTCTTCAGTTCAGTGAAGAGTGGTAGCGAGCTCGTGGGGTAGCGTACAGGTGCAGAGTTAATGTGCTCAGTGTCTCTAAGCTGTCAGGGGTCATTAACGCCTGGGAGGATCACCAACGGAACCACCTCTCCTTCACCGGCCCATTAGAATAACAAACAGGCCGTCGCTGTTGTCTAAGCAACACATAAGCACAACACCACTTCCTCTTTTGCATAAAGTGGACAATGCATTGCATTTGTAATTAATAAACAAGTTTATACATTTTACAGTCTATTTTTGTGTGTATATATTTTTTACAGTTTTGCTTAACATATATATGTATATATATATATATATATATATATATATATATATATATATATATATATATACACAGTCTCTAACAAGAGCCATATCGCCTTTGTGTGCGTAGTAGATATCACCAACACACTATCAAATTACCATACCTCAAGCTGAATCAAAGTGTACGCTTTTGTTTTCTTTCTTCCTTGGCGGCATACTCAACAATAACAAAGGAAAACATTGTATGGGCCAATTTTTTATATCATAAACAAATCCCTCAGCAATTGCAGATCACAGACTCCTCACGTAAGTGCGCCTTTTACTCTTGACCCAGCCTAATGAAACAGAGCGAGAGGGGCTGGCTGGCTGGCTGGCTGGCTGGACAGGCTGGATGGCTTGCTGACTAGCTGACTGAGCCGCAACGCCGCTCATGCGTGCGGTGCGCCGTGGAAACAGGGCGATTCTAATAGGGCGTTATTTGTCATTAAGGTGAGTAATGAGGATACTGGGCTGGAGAACCCAGAGGGAGGCATCAAAACAGTTCATATTGTTTTAGAGCATATTTATTCAGCTGCAGGAGCCTCATTACCCAAAGGCTTGCTTTACCCCTCCCGCCCCACCTCCTCTGCTTTCTCTGCCTCCGTCTCTCCATTCCAACCTCCATTTTCTCCTCCTTTCACTTCTCAGAGCCCTACGTGGGAACAATAGGTGTACAATTAACGTGGGCCCAGGCCGGTAGGGCGAGCGTTTGATGTGGCCCTGGAGTGGCTGCGGCGGTGAGGGTGGAAGGGCCGCGGCGGACGGCTGGGCTCCGGCTCCACCGGGGCTTTTTTTTTTTGAAGCGTTATTAGCTCACGGCACACAAAAGCCAGGCCATAAATAAGCTGCTGGCGGTCACAATTTGCCAGAAATAATGTTTATCTTTCCTCCCTAAAGCACAGGCCCTCATTAGCCAGCATAGCCGGGGCCTGGCAGGAAGACAGAGAAAGGCAATTCAACCACTTTACCCCCCCCCCCTGCTCTCAGCTCCTCTTCACTCCCATCCCCTCGTCTGCTGCCTCTTCCTAGCTGTCACTACATGGTCATGTGGGGGGGGTGGTTGGGGTCGAAAACGGTTCAATCAGACACATTCATATTCTTTCCATACGTTGATGGTAGAACTACAAAATTCAACTCTTGCCAATGCAATGTTAGTTCTCCGGCTCACCTCCAGATGACAAAACGTACACTGACATACGCACATGACCAGAGCCTTTGAACCCCTAAATAAACAGCTGTTAGTTAATGAAACTGTTTATACATGCATTTAGTTCTTACTTTATGCATTTTGCATTTTATTTTGTATTTATTTGTTAATCATAATCATAATAAATCTTTGGGGTATGAAAATACAATTTTAACAATCTCTTTAATTATGGAGAATTACGCACAAAGCTTACGTGTCTACCATGGCAACTTTGTGAACAATGTAAAACAATTATCTGTATTTCTTCTCAAACCCTCGCAAAAGGACTATTATTGGACAACATTATTTACATCACATACTCCACAAATAGTAATTAGCCACATCTGCCAACTGATTCTTTTAACGTCTTCCCTTGTTGAGGGGCTCAGATAATCCGGCCTGCATTGATGACATCATCACAAAAGGCCATGCACTCTTTGAGAAATACCAATGAGAACACCAGCCAATAGGATAGGAGTGGTGCCCCCTAAATAGAACCTCTAGTACTAGTGGAGAGGCAATTCATGTATGTAAACAGGACAAGAATAAAACTCTAATTGCATGCATGCTTTGTGATTGCACAACGAACGTTCTGTAAAACTTCGGGATCCATGAATTGGTCCAAAGCCGCGCTCTCTCCCTCGTTCTTGTATTCTCTCTCTTTTTTTCTCTCCCCCTCTTGGCCTCGATTGGCTGCCCTGGCAACCACCGTGAAGCGAGTACTGTAGTATTTACATGGTAATGGAGGCCAAGTTCACAGGATCTGTTGCATGACAGAGGGCCATAGGTTTACTATCACACACACACACACACACACACAGCTTATTTGTTTATGTGTGTGAGTGCATAACCCGCCTCACAGCATTACTGGTGAGATGTGATTTGATCGGCAGTGACGCTTTTATTGTCCAATTTTTCACCACTGTGGCCACGTTCATGGTGGAATCTTACTGTGGCGGGCGGACTGGAGGAGTCTCCCATCGCTGACTGTAAAGTAAACCAAATCTATGGCAAACAGGCAGAGAGAACGCCGGGATGTGTATTCGGCCACGGGTGAAGGGGTGTTTCAATGTAAAGGGAAATCATGCGATCCATCCATGATGATGTGTCTACTGCCAGCACAATGATATGCCATGATGCTAATGCAGCGCACTGGGAGAGTATGTGTGTTTTCTAGCAATTTCATCACTGGGCTGACATTGACGATGATCTGCATTTTGGTAGGATATATAAACACACTTGAAGTCCTGTGTGTGTGTGTGTGTGTGTGTGTGTGTGTGTGTGTGTGTGTGTGTGTGTGTGTGTGTGTGTGTGTGTGTGTGTGTCTGTGGGTCTTTGTGTGCCCAGGAATGATTGTGTGCATCCAAGTGTCACTGTGTTTGTGACGCACATAATACCAAAGCTCTTTCAAACACACACACACACACACACACACACACACACACACACACACATTGACCTGAATGAAAGTAGTGCAGTGAAGTGGAGTGGTGTTGTCTCGTTCATGCACCGACAGAGGTGCTCTCAGTAATCCATTGTCTGCTAATTGATTTCAATCATCTGTCTGAAAAAAAAGCCCTGCACTTATTTTAGCCTTCCTTTGTGTCACAGAGTAACTCAGAGGCCAGCCTCTGTGACTGAAGGTTATTCTATAGCTCGAATGAAAGCCAGCACTCGCACACCGTATGCACACTGACACACATACACAAACATGCACCGACACACTTAAAGTCTAGCGGTGGCAGGGTGTTTGCCATAAATGTACCTCTAACTTCCCCCGGTCTTTGATCCAGGGGCAGTGCTGCTGACGAGAGGTGGTGTGGAGCGGTGCTTGATTTTGAAAAGGATGAAGGATGATATATAGAGCATGGCAGATAAAAGCTTGTTTCTTTGTTGAGAGAAGCCGAGCGAGCGGAGTGCGTATTGAAGTGTGGGCCAAAAAGAGGACGGTGTCGAATCGTACACTATTACACAAACTCACGCGCGTACACACACACACACACACACACACACACACACACACACACACACACACACACACACACACACACACACACACACACACACACACACACACACACGCACACTTACACGGACATCTCTCATACACACATTTGATAGAGACCTTATTAAAGTGGCAATATTGTTGATCTGCCGAGTGGTAGCCAGGCCGTAACCCCTTCCCCACAATTCCTGGCAGTGAACCTGTCTCACAACGTGGCCTTGCACAAAGCTTCAGTCGCCCTCAGCACAAATTGATTGCATTTTACACTGACGGGAAGTGGATGGCGTGAGACTGGGGAGAACGCAATAAAGCCCGCTGGAGATGACAAAAGAAAAAGGGACGACATTGAGTCGGATGAAACACTTTGTAAAAGCATGGCACAGGGGTGGTAGAGGGAGCTTTGTGCTCTCTTTCCATCTCTCTCTTTCTTTGATTTTCTTCGTTTCGTTTTGTCCCCCCCCCCCCCCCCCTCATGAGCCCATGTCTCAAAGTGTGTCTAAGACTTTCCATACCCCCTGGTCGGTCACATGCTGTCTGCCTCTTGTCTTCCCCGAGTCCATTCAGCCTGTCTGTCATGGCCACTCCTGTGCACACAGGTGTGAGTCCGCTCAGTTGGCACGCTGCTGGAGACGAAGGGGCTTGGTCTTTGGTGGGGTCGGCAGGGGCAGCAGGGTTGAAGGCCGCCTCATGAGCAGCTTTTCTTCCGCTGTGTCACGGGAAAGAGAAAGGGAAATAGAGGGGGGAAGGGAGGATGGGCTGGTTGTAAAAAATTTAAAAAATAAAAAAAAGGAAAAAAATATAATTGCGAAGAAGAAAATAAGTGAGAAAACATTTTGCAAGATCGCATATATTTTTTTTTTCTGTCAAAGAAATTTTTTTCTGTCAGCCACTGTAGAGCAAGGCAGTAGCTCATGGTTCTTGAAGACAAGTACGGCAGAGAATGCATGAGCAGCCAATATGCCCAGCCTGCGACAACAGAACCCTATTAGCGACCTGTCCACTGCACTGGAGATCCGCTGCTCTGTGCCAAGGTTTTCCCTGGCTACTGCATACATACCCGGGAGAGAAGAGGAAGACGAAGATGGGGAGGAATAGGTGTGCAGGAGTTAGAGGTATTTGCGGGAGGTTAGTTTTCTGAAGGCCAATCCAATACAAACTTGATTTATATTTGCCAGCTGAAGAGGCAGAACTTGCCTGAGTGAGTATGTTAGTTAGTGAGTGAGTATGTTAGCTAGTGAGTGAGTGAGTGACTTTGTGAATGAGTGTGTGTGTGTGTAAAGGGGGAGGAGACAGGTGGAGGAAGGTAAATCTGAAGTCAAAAGCCTGTATGCTTTCGGCCCAGTCTCTGAGCGTGATGAAACAGAAGAGTAATCTGATTTGGACTGAGGGCTCTTTAGGGGGGAGTTGGAGTTGGAGTTGCGGGAGTCTGAAGTCCTGGGTGATGATATGACTGAAGTGGACAGAACAAGGAGCGCCATTGTGGCTGACTGTGTCTGCGACCAGGCTACCTCCGAGGGGGAGTGTTGTGACTCGTCCCTAAATAGGATCCGAGCTATCTCCACGAGACGCAGAGGGAAGGGGAGAGAGCAGGGGTTTGAGGAGAGAGGCATGACACGATGGAAAAAGAAGAAAAAAAAGAAGCATCATGTTCATGAACGTGCATGTTCACGTGCTTGAAAGGAGAATGTGCATCTGTTAGTACAGCTTAGTGTGTGGATATGTGCATATGCATTTACTGTGTGTGTGTGTGTGTCTCTGTGTATGTGTGAGTGAATGTGTGTGTGTGTGTGTGTGTGTGTGTGTGTGTGTGTGTGTGTGTGTGTGTGTGTGTGTGTGTGTGTGTGTGTGTGTGTGTGTGTGTCTTTGTGTCCATGTGTGTGTGTGTTTGTGAATGCAGTATGTGTGTGCACTAGCTTGGGCACACAAGCTCTGTGACATGTGTGTTTTTCCGAGCATGTGTGTGTTCTCAGGTTGTCTTGCATCCCTCCCGTGTAGCTAAGCCTGAAGGATATCAGGCCGCTGTGGGCACAATGAGACAGTGAGTAGCGGGATTACGACGACATAGCTGCTCCTCTGTCAAGCCGAACACAGGACACCACCGCTGTCAGTACAGACACGGACCACGTTATTCAGCCTCCTCGTTCTAGCCCACCTATCACTCTACCTGCATAGAGAGGTTGTACTAGAATTACACTGTGCAAGAGCTGGTGTTTACATGCAAAGGCTGAGGGAAAAATATCTACACTGAGATGTATTTTATTGTGAAAGACGTTACAGCATCAACATTCATCCCTGTATATTGTATGACAATTATTAATTGAAAGCGAGTTTGACCCACAAGCAAAGGTATTATTTCTTGTGGAATTTGCATATAGATAAACTTTACAAGTCAGAATTCACATAACGTGTTTTATGGGACATTGGCCATGCAAAAAAGTGTTTGAATAATTATATTTTCAAAACTAATTTAATATATTTAATTTTTTTAAACGTAGGCAAAATTTGTGATATGTTTTTAGAGTAAATCTTTTTAAATGAGATAAAGAGAAATGCCTTCTGACGTGAAAATGACAGACAACCTTATAGCACTGACTAAACAGTGGCACACAAAGTGACACAGGGCCATTAAACACATCACATTTAGGGTTAGTTTTTCAGGTGATGGCAGAGCTGAGGAGCAAGTCTCTGCTAATGTTATTGATCCATATACTGCTTAGCTTGAAAAATGAGAGACGGCGAATAGAACGGAGAGAGAGAGAGAGAGAGAGAGAGAGAGAGAGAGAGAGAGAGAGAGAGAGAGAGAGAGAGAGAGAGAGAGAGAGAGAGAGAGAGAGTTGGATAGGTCCACATAATGCAGAGTAATTGTAATTTGAGAAACACAGTTGCGTGTGTATCAACTGATAACCGTCTGGGGAGATATATGATTTGGAATACTTCTCATATCTACACACCAACACAACAGTGACTGCAACACTGCAGTCTTTGATGTTGTTTTCGTTAGGGCGGGTCCGCGCGCTCGTTCTGCGGTGTGGGTGTTGTATGCGTTGGTGTGGGAGCGAGCTGGCTAGCCAACAGTCATACAGCCCTCTCTATGGAGTTACAGCAAGGGAGGCCGCAGAGAATGTCTTGGCTTGCAAATGTGTTACCGTGGAGCAACAGATACTGTACTGTGAAAAGGACGTGCCAAACCTACGCAATAGCCTACACATAAGTCCAGGCTTCGTTAACAAAAAAATAAAAAAACTGGTAAAGCGAGGGGTAAGAAAAAAAATTATATAAAAAATTATATATATATATATATATTATATATGTATGTATATATGTATGTATAGGTGTGAGAAGAGGTTAAGGTCACCATGTGGTATATATATTATATATATATATATATATATATATATATATATATATATATATATATATATATATATATATATATATATATATATATATATATTATATATATATATATATATATATATATATATATATATATATATATATATATATATATATATATATATATATATATATATATATAATATATATATATATATATATAATATAAAAAATATATATATATATATATATATATATATATATATATATATATATATATATATATATATATATATATATATTTATATATATATATTATATATATATATATATATATATATATATATATACATATATATATATATATATATATATATATATTATTCCTTATACACAGGGTAATATTAAGCGTAAATGAATTCTATTCAATTAAAAAGAACAAAAAAACAAACTTGACAATACATTTCAGTGTTTTCGAATTATATTTTCAGATACAAAATGTATTTGCACAATTTTATTTCTTCCATATATTGTGGAGTTTGAGATTTGCCATTTTACTGCTAATATTTCCAAGCTTTATATTTATTTTTTGAGTGTCAGGTACACAAAAAGTGTATTCACGAACATTTTAAAGCATACCATTTTGCCATTAGGCAAAAGTTATCATATATCGTCAATACCATTAATATTATTAATGTTATTAAAATTATTATTATCATCATTATTAGGCCTGATGATCATACAGTGCCCTAGCGCCATACAGTGGTGAGAAATCTAGTCATTATTATTACAAGTTCATCGTGCAAAAGTAATTAATTCAAGCTGCTTTGTGAATTCGCATCTGATATTCTGTTTTTTGCCTACCAAATTGTATGATGTCTAAATTAAATATAAAGCTCCTAAATAATGTATATTTTATTTCCGGAAAGTTGCTGCAATGTGCTAATTTGTTTTTTATGTGTCAAATGGCCTACTAATAGAGCATTTTTTTTCCGCACCAGGACCAGCCTGAGATGCAAATTAATACAGCCAATAGTCCATGTCCACAAAATTAAAAACATGCCTGCTTGTCCAACGTTAGGCTGGTTTTGTTAAAAATCAACTTTCGTTTGACCCAACTTTGATGTCTGAAATCAAAAGCATTTTCCTTGAATATCCATTCAAAGAAAAATGGGGCCTATCAAGCAAAATTGTTACAATAACATCCCTTCGCTTTACCATTTGCAATGTAAACTCAGAAACCTTTGCTTCTTCTCCTGTAACGACCTAGGCAATTTTCTCTCACCCGAGCGCGCTCCACGAGTCATTTACAGGGGAAAGGAAGAAATGTCATAGTTACATTTTAAAGGACAGTTTTTCTCTTGAAAACTTTCAACAAGTTTTTATGTCGCGCTCTTACAGATCGTTTGAAAACCTGTCCCCTTTAATTATCACCTTCAGATGTCTCATTTGAGGACGTTCATTCTTACAATTTGACAAGTGACTCAAACCACAAAGCATTCTTTTCTAGCAATATAAAATAAACCCCAAATTAAGTTTGAGTATTACTAAGTTATTTAAACAAGTTTAAATAACATATATTTGACTGTGTTTGACTATCTCTGATGTATTATGATTTATTTTTGCATAGCTCGTTCAACCCATAAAGATTGGTTTCAGGTAGAACATTTGCATTGCTTTCTCATTGAATAAATAAACATAATAGGTTGACATACCAACGATTTAGGCCTATATATTACTTTGCTGGATTTTTTTTGTAACGCTGTTAAAGAAAAATAAACGATACATTTGACTTATTTATTATACGTTGGAAATTTCTGTTTGGTTTAGGGTTAAGAATGAAACACAAGGGATGAGCTAGAAAAACAAGCATTTAAGGCTAATTTTCATAGTGGTCAGCAAAAGCTACGATTAGATAAATAAAGTAATCTCACCTATCGAATATTTCCTCTGCTGTTCATTATAAGGCAGATACAGAGCCTCTGCGCAGAATTACCCTGAAGCGCATTATCCATGTGTCCCAGCTTTGCAACGATTTTTTCAAGACCCGTTTTACAATCAATTGCCTGGCGACACTGAAATCAAAATCTTTTTCTAAATGTCTCCCTTTAGAGCAAATACTATAATCAGGCTCTATAAACGTAAAAATTATTATTAACAACGATTGTTTGACATACTTGGATATGGTGAAATAAAAAAATTATTGTATTGAAGTTAAAAGTAGTAATGAAAGTTATAGCAAATGTTTAAACCTATATGGCTGGGGTAAATTATTTGAAAACAAAAGATGGAAATCAATTTGCAATACTGAGAATTCGAAATCAATAAAGGAACCAAAGATTGACTAAATAAAGATTTAAAACTAATGTACCCTGCTTTCCACTTTATAAGAACATTGGAACACCCCAAAATACAATATTACCAGTTGTTGGGCTTTTATTTCTTACAATGGTCTCCCTTTAATGCCTGCACCATTTCATTATTATTATTATTTTATTTTTTTGCAGTCAAATATATATGTAGCAGTAAGCAAAATTAATTGCAGTATTTTGTCCGTTTTATAGGCCCTAAAGCAATTGTTGCTGTAGATTCTGTTAAATGGCATAATATTTACAATTAACCCCAGCTCCTATATTATTTGAGCCTATACATTCACATAACCATCATTTATTGCACCAAGGACAAAATACATTTTGCCCAATGGCCATTTAAGTTCAGATCCAATATTGTTACAGTTCAATCATAGGACTCCAGATCATTGACACAATGAACACTAACAAATCATCAGGCCAGCTACAAATAAACTAATGGTTTTCTGTAAGTCGCTTCAACGTTCTTCATACCATTCCGATATAAGTGCAACAGCTATCAATGAAAACCTCTTTTCCAAGCATTAGGATTGGCCATGGGGAGGCAGGCTAGATGAATGGGGTGTGCAAGGTTCCTCATCAAGGCGTCGGTAGAAAAGTGAAAAGGAGTGTCCCATGTGAAACTGTTAAGAAGAAGAGACCTCTCCATCTTGCTCTGTCCGGAGGCCCATGCTGACAGTGGGAAACATCTGTGGACTAGAGACCGATGATGACAAAAAACCACAGGCGGTCAACGGGGTCCGCCGTCTCAGATAGGGAATGTAGTGTGTGAGTGGGAGACCGTGGGAGATTGGGATAACCAATATGGGTGCCCTTTAAAAAAAAAAAAGAATAATAATAATGTAACGCCAATGTAACTTACATAAGGTTGAGGCTTGGTGTAGCATCAGAGATTTCCCTAGATGTTGGGTGAACATCAGAATGTGTAGTAGTTTCTTAGTATGTGAAGGTAGTGGATGGCTTTACAGGTTTTGCAGGTTTAGGTGTGCTTGTGTTGGGAGAGAACATGAAGAAAGGAGAGAGTAACTGTGTGTTTCATGTTTGTGTGCCCCCCCCTCCCTCCCCCCAAAAAAATCTGTGTTTTGCCTGACAGTGATTCCATGACGCACTCCTTCCCCCCCAAAATACACGCGTGTGGACTTGCACATTTGAAGTCGGCTTGCGTGCTTCCTAGCCCCTCCAAACGAACGACCGCAGCTACCACAACGCTCTCTGGGGTTGTTTGTTGTCTGCTGTAATAATCACCCCTGCTTTGCGATTTGATCTTACAGTGCCCGGGCCCTGCCTTTGTGTACTGTCTGTTCCTTGTTCCACTGGTCCAGTTGAGTGAAAATGGAATTTTTAAGGGCGCATTTCACCTCTCAGTTAAACCTCTGACGGGAGCTTGGTGATGCTTTTATGATTAAGACTACTAAATTAGAACCAGAGAAGGCATACAGCAACAAGACGGAGGAGGGGGGGAGGAGGGGGGGAGGAGGGGGGGGGGAGGAGTGGAGAAGAGACAGAGGCGGATAAAGAATGAAAGAATTAAGAGTGCATAAGAAAAATGACAGATTTGTTTTGGGAAATAAATGAACAGGAAAGGCGGGCAGAGAAACAGTGGAAATTACAGAACAAATGGAAGGTTCACTGTGTTGCTCCTATCAGAGCTTTTAGAGAAAGTACAGACTGCTATTGTAATAAGTATGCACACTAAATAAGAAGCAGCACACAGTGACACCAAGGCAATTGAAAACATCTTTCTTCTTTGAATATCTCGTTTCATGTCGGAGAGCAACAACCATATTAGTCTAATGATACCAATTCAAATGCCTTTGAGATAGACTAGTGTTGATTTACAAACCCGGCATGAAGGAGCTAGGAAAAGGGCTAATGTTCTCTGTTTTAGTCATGCCTGTGCGCTTTGACTTTCAGTGCAATCAGTTTGAATAGACTCACCGAGGAGAGATATATTTGTAGGAGATTGCAAAATAAGTGCCTCTAGCGAGAACTCGTATTTATATAGCACTCAGTGCATGCCTCTCACCATATGTGTGTGTGCTATGGATATGGCTTGAAATTGTGACTTTGGAGTTTTCTTAAATGTAGGGGACATATAAGACCTGTAGATTGGTGATGTTTTCTTCCAAGAAACATTTATACCGAGTAAGTGTAGAAACCCATTGCCCCCCAAAACAAGTGTGTGTTTGTGTGTGTGAGAGAGAGAGAGAGAGAGAGAGAGAGAGAGAGAGAGAGAGAGAGAGAGAGAGAGAGAGAGAGAGAGAGAGAGAGAGAGAGAGAGAGAGAGAGAGAGAGAGAGAGAGAGAGAGAGAGAGAGAGAGAGAGAGAGAGAGAGCAGAAAGAGTGTGAGGGGAAAGGGCCTCTGCTGTTTCGGGGTGTGTGTATGTTTATTCTTATACCAAGACTAATCTTTAGATATGAATTTTAGTTGATTGTCTTACGAGTTGATACTTTTGGTCATGTATAAGCCTAAGTATTCACATATCTAGTTTGGAATTCTGTTCAAAGCCGCTCCCTGGCCTCCACTGGTGGATCGGCTGGTCAACAACCCCCCCTTGTGGAGACAGAGAGCACTACACTGGAGTCTGCCAACAAAAACATCTCAGAAACTTCAACGAGAATAGTGCACGGGATTATGTTATATTTATGTTATGAATATCATATATTTGATTTCATTTTAGAGAAAAACTGGGTTAATGGAATAAGCAATTGTTGCAGAACAATCATTTGCATTAGGGCCCGTGGGTTTGGTTTATCCTATGTTTTATCCTAAGCCTGTATTATGTCTGATGGTGAGACTTCATTCAGGAGGGCACTCTCTTACTGGTAAGTCACTGGGGCTTAAGACGCTCAATTCCAGTCAAGATGAGAACCTGCTCTTTTCCCCCCCCAGAGATTTGTGTCAGATTCCATCTCTCCCTGAGAATTCCTCCAATCTCTGCCAGGTCCTGGGAGATATCTTTACAGCAAGATATCATCGTCCTCCACTGGACTCATGCTTTTCAACGGTTTCGCTTTCCCCTCCAACATGTATGACAGATTGTTTACTGCACCAGCCTTTTTTTGATGTAACCACAGTGGAGGCTCATGAGGACAGCTTTGAAGTCCGCCGGCGCTTTTATCTCCCTCTATTTACTTTGGCTGAACGTGTTAAGTGGAGTTTTCGCTTGGCCTAAAGGATCTAATGCCCTGCAATGAGAGATTTACAGGAAGGAAAAACGGCACAAACTCTGCGTGCTCCTTTCAGGTCCCGGGCGTTAGGGAAACTATTTATGCAAATTGGACTGGGACGGAAAGCACTCTGAGACAAAATCAGATGTTTTTCAAACGGGCTGCCGAGCTGGCAGATGTTCCATCGCTTCAACAGGGACCCTCTCTAAACAAAAGCTGTCGATGGCTCTCGGCCTCCTCAAGGGCAGGCTTTGCCAGAAGCTCTGCCTCCTTGTAGCCATCTGGAAGATAGTGTAGCTCGGTTCTTTTTCTTTTTTTTTGCTCTTCTGGGCAGGAGCTCCCGTCTGGCTGGCACTCACACCAGGAAAGTGAGGCTGCTAATTGTAATGATCTCATACACAGAGAGCGAGAGAAAGAGAGAGAGATAGAGAATGAGAGAGAGAAAGAGAGAGAGAGAGAGAGAGAGAACGAGAGAAGCTAATTATAGCTACTTAGCCCTTTAAGGAAATGGTGAACGGAAGGCCTCTAGCATCCCAAGGGATTCGCATTTGTCCCAATACAACAGTGGTGATAGCACACTCCTGCGATAAACAAATGACACGCAGTCTGACAACAGGTGTCTGATACGTTAAACACGAATGAATCGAGGCAGAGGAATTGTGGGGAAGCTAAATGCAAATCCTGCACATCCTGTAGGGCTGCCTTTGGGTCACGCACAGGTCAAGCCCTGTCCCGCCGGCGCCGACAGTACAAAGAACCTCTCTTAAAACTCAGACCTCTAAATGAAAACTGGTCAGCGCACTGAATATGATACAAAATTGACAACCCTATGTTGACTGTCTACGTCCCCCGTCCCCCCCTCCCACAACACCCATAGATCCCCTTGATCAGGCACCACGTGTAGGGTGAGACTCACACACACCAGACCCCCCCCCGCCCCGGACCCCTTTAGGACCCTGGGTGTCTGGCCGCGATGCCATCTATCTGTCTGTCTGCACGGGGCCCTTCCCGTGACAGCCAGCGGCCTCTTTGGAGTGCCACCGATGATGAATCAGAGTCCTGCACCTGTCACCTTATAAAACACGCCACGGCCTGGCCTCAATGGACAGTCACCCCAGACAGACACAGCCAGGCCGTGCATGGCCCTCAGCCTCTGTGCCCACAGGATGACCCTGACCTGAGCCACCCACAGCCCCAGGCCCTCCCCTGGCCCCTGGATGACCCTTAGGAGTATCAGGGCTCAAATCAAGAGACCCACCACGACGCAACACCCCCCCCCCCCTCCCTCTTATTCCCTCACACAGCCATGCCAAGTGGAAGGCTGCCATGACAGACGCCTTGCAGACATCCGCAGGACCGCACGAACCAATCAGAGTCCCTGGTCTGCAAGGAAGGGAGGGTGTGTGTGTTTGTACGAGGGGGGTCAAGTCCAGTTCATTCCCGAATTACAGCATAATGACAGAACACCCCCCCCCCTTTCAGCCCACCACTTACTCTCTGACACACACACAGATACACACACCATGAACATACACAGCTCACCATCAACTCGGCACACAATCGCACACATAGACACAGAGTCTAGTTAGCCCCAAACATAGCCTCAGCCTCGGAGACCCACCCAAACCCCCAAAGCACCGCCACCTCGACCTTTCTCAAGTGAGGCGGCGAAGCTACAGCCCCCAGCTGCCTCCACTTCTGAAGGAGAGAGACCGTCCAAACAGCACACGGCTCTGTGGCTAAAGTCACGCCTGGGAGTGAAACAGTCCGAGGGGCCATCTGGAGCGACAGCATGGCAGGAGTCTGAGTACGAGGGAAGCAGCCACATGCACACACACACACCCACCCACCCACACACACACACACACACACACACATCCTGTCTTACAAACAAGGACAGATGCAGCACCACAGTGAAGCATTCTTAGTCCGCAGTACAGAGAGGTATTGTGTGATAAATGGTTGTTTTGCATAGTATCTTCGTTCACGTAGATCCCATTTCTACATCTACAATTGTTCTGCAATTGTGATACAAAATATCCTTAATCATCATAATTTAATCTAATATGCATTTTCACTTAGATCGCTATCATTTGTTTGGAAACTGCCCGACTTTCCCTACAGCATCCATCCGTTTTGCATAATTGCAAGATGACTGTGTAGATAAATTCCGGAAAACTAACTAGGCAAATAGTTATGACAACAATTCTATTAAGTGCTCCTCTTTCGAATAGTGTCTGAGTGGTCAGCATTAGTCCGGCTCTCCGAGCTCATCAGAGGGCATTAGGGAGCAACCTTGGGCTTTTTATGTTGACCAGTGAGGGGCAGAAGAGGGGGGAGGGGGGGGGGGACCAAATGTCATTGACTGCTAATTGAATTTTGTGCTAATAGATCGCTTATTGTCAGGGCCAGCCCACCAGGCAGCCCACCAGCCCCTGGGCTCCTTTGTCCAGTTGGAAGGAAGGCCATTTGGCTGCAGAGCGGTGCCCGATGAGGCTGACGCTGCAGCAGGTGAATGGACATGGCCCTAATAGGCCATCTGTGGCCATCGCGCGCCACTCAATTAACAGTCAACGTCGTCCGGCGGTGGTGGCCATTAGACGTCCACGGTCACGTTGGCGGGGGACTCTTGAGATCGAGTCCCGGCCCTGCAAATGGCCACTAGCTATTCACCCTTCCACCACCGGCCATTCCCCTTTTCTCGCTTGAGCTGCCTTAAAGCTTGACTTTTTTTTATTTCAGTGATGGCTTTATTGAAATTCAGGCCCCTCTCTTGAGTAGATGCTTTTATTTGACCCTGAAGCTCAAGGGGACTGTTTCCCTTTTTCTTTTCTCCCTCTTTTTTTTGGGCTTCATTCTGCTCTCCTGACCTCCCTGGGGCTACAGTAGGAGAATCATTAGGCCGCACTGCACTCCCCACTGCACTCATGCTGCTGCACTCCACACACACATACACACACACACACACACACACACACAAAGCCCACAGCACTCTTCCCCTTTCTCCTCTAACCAGGAAGTGCTTTAGAACACACTTTAGATTAGATATGCTGACACAAAAAGGGTCCACCTTGAAAACATCTGCTCCAACATGTTTATTTTCCCATCAAGTAATTGGCGTGCCCCCATCCTCTACCAACCCCACTGCCTTTGTATGGATTTTAAAATGGCCTACTCACCAGGTCGTGAACAGAATAGATGTGTGACTGTAAATCAACATTTCAGTTACACCGTGGCCTGCAGGGCGTCATTTAGCGCACAAAGGCAACATGAAAATCTACACTTTGCTTCTCATGTTGCTCACGTCTCTTATGTTTCTCATGCTTCTCTCGTCATGTAGACACAGCATGACTATCTCCCTCGACTCTGTCTGCGGTCAACACTCCGCCGGCAGTGCGGGTGTCTGTCTCTAGTTTGGGTGGTAATGAGAGGAAAACATGCAAACGCTGGACAAACTTCCAGACGAGTGGCTTGTCCCCTTTATTCAAATATCAGAGGTGCTGGCGTGCCGGGGGCTCGCTGTTGCCAGGGGCCTGGCTGACGGACGGGCTCGGCAGGACTGTTGTGACTCAGACGGGGTATTTCCATGCGGCCGTGTGGCACACACCTGGATTTGCGTAGGGAGCACGGCACGGGGCTTCCTTTCAACTGACATTAGTGCATCGACGCCGCCGGGCCGTCACGCGCCGGGAGGGATACGGTTTAACTAATGGGGCAGCAGGGTCTGCGTTCAGATTGATAATCGTAAATCTGTTGTTTACACAGTGTAAAAAAAAGAAATAAAAGTCAACATGGGTTAAGTCTCACCAGTCCTGGTAGGCAAAAGCCCTCGTCATTATCAGTCGTGTTTATGTTTCGCTCCAATGAACCAGGAAGTAAAATACACCCGTTTATTTCTGCATCAACGGTGTGCTTATTCCAACCACAATGGCTGCTGTCTGTCAAGCACTCTATGCATCGTGTATAAAAGCGTGGCATCCCTTGTGACTGAATCTCTTAATTACTCACTTATTTCAGTCAGGCTTCAATATGGAAGGCAGATGCTGGAAAGTGACTGGGGGAGAAGATAGAGAGGTGATGATTGGATTCACAGGTCTTGGCGTTGACAGCACGGCGTGCTAAAACGGGGATTCCCGCCTCCACACCATCTAAGCGAGCGTCCCTTCAAATCCACACCAGTCATACACCGCAAGTGGTGTATAGCCACATAAGTACGACCCAAATTACAAAGCAGTTCTATATATATGTGTGTGGCATGAACGCAACCATACAGGGTGTTCGGATTCAGAACAGTGAAGTTAGTTGCGGTAGTCTAATTTTAGGGGACATTTGGAGTAGTGGTGCAACGCCAAGCAAAAGCCAGTTTCAACTCTTGAAGATTGTGTGTAAAATAAGTAGCCTTTTTTAAGTTTTTCCCTAAACAAATGTTTTGGTCAGAAACCTGAACCAAATTCTTAACAATGTGTTCATGATTTAGACAAAGTAAAGTGGAAACTATTCACCGTGGAATTTTTTGAGACAGTAACACAACTTCGAACGATTCATTTTCAAGAGTTTTAATAATTTACTAAAAAAGAGTGTAAAAGTGTCAGATCGCGTCTGCGAGGTGGATCTGTCTCATATTCAAAATGAGGGCAGATGTAACAAAGTTTGCAAACTTTCCCTCATCGTACTCACAGGTCTACATTATTCATGGAAATTCACCCTTGGCTGTTTTTGAATGAGACTTGATATTTATATGTTATATTGTATATCAAAAAAGCCCACAGCAAAAAAAATACTTTGTAGGAATCACTCAAGATAAGGTAAATCAAACCGGCAGCATGAAATGTACAGCTTTAAGAAATTCCAAAATACAGCTGAAAAAGTGTATATACAAACATGCTAAGGAATTGTACAAATAGCTGATTGCGTAGTGAAACCTGTGACACAGGTCTTTCTGATGGTTGGCTTGACATCATTTGGGTCCCCCCCCCCTCCCCACAAAATAAAAAGGAATATTTTCTTAAATACATGACACCCTTGAAATGTTCAAATACAATTGTAATCTATTGCCTATTTCAAGTTTAATTTAGCAGGAGAGCAGAGTACTATATAAATATATCTTTCCTGCTGTAAAATAAGTTTCCTTAACTTATTAAATAAAAAAAAGGCTAAAGGAACATGTTCATTATATGTAGAAAATAAACAAGATGTAGAACAAACTAAAATGCATTTTCTTTGATAAAAGATTCACACTGTTTTCGCTTGAGATGGTTATGTATAAACCCCAATCACCATCACTATAATATGTGATTAATTCACAGAGGTAATATATATTTATATACATACATATATGGATTTATATGACATGATATACTTTATATAAATATGGCATCTTTACAATTTCCTTAAAATGACCATTTTCATTTCTTGAAGGCAATTGATATAAAATTTGGAGTTTTAATTCTTTAATGTTTAGGTTTTTTTTCTTTTAAATATTAAAAAATAAGTCTCAATCCATTGGAAATGTAGGTTTTACACTATAAACGACATCATCTCTGTTTCAATTGGTCAATTAGTATGCACTGATTTCATACAGTATCTACAGCATCAAAATAGTCACTTGTAATGGTGAGGAAAAAGTGCCGATATCATTGTTCTCCATTCAGAAGAAACCATGACTATTATCCTATATTTAGGGTAATGGTGACCGCTTCTTCACCAAACTGGGAGTCCCAAAGAAGTAACAACTCCGGTTACTTGCAAATATGTAAAAACATTATTGATGTAACTTAGTGATGTGTCGGTTTGCTGGTTGTGCGGTACAGGTGCCGGAGTCTGTCAGTGATGTCAGTCATCGCTGACGTGAGTTATATCATGTAGGCGATACAGGCCAGCCTTTTCCCAGTGCTCTTCCATGGCGTCAGAGGGCCATTTGAGTCACTCCAACCGGGAGACGATTCCTCGAAAGAATGCTCATTTGATTACGACAGAGTTAACACTGTGATATGTAAAATAGTTGGAGATTTCCATCTGGTTTCCAGTGGAGAATTCCAATTATTGGCACGACGCTGCCACCAAGAACCAGTTTTAAAGGTACAAATTGCACTGGGGTTGTTGGTAGATCTCCTCTGCCTGATCGAAATGTTTGCAAAATAGTTCCTCTGCACATAGGCGTATCAATGCCGTCACTAGCAGCCACTTTGGAGAGCGCTGTCTATTGACCTGCCCTCCAACAAGCTGTTCGTCCATCCAGTTACACATTCCATTCGAACTAGCCACTCTTAACAGCAAAACGACAGAGCTCTGGTACCCTCTGGTGGCCATACTGAGGACGTGCAGGCACACAGTGAGTCAGGTTTGGTCCTTGCAGGAGTGAGTCTCTGGTGCTAAAGCATGTTGAGGATGGCATTGTACATCTGTGTGAGGACGGCTAGGTGGACAGGGAGGCAGGAGCGGCGATCCTGGGTGGTGGGGCTACATGTCAGCCAGGAGAGGGCGTTGTACTGCTCCAATACAAACCTACATCATGGGGATGAAGGGAGGATTAGGGGACTCTCTTTTTAAAATATATTATACACAGTCTATGCTTAGAGAAAGATGCTGTGGTAAAATGGCATGAGTCAACTTGCTTCATAAGAATAAAAACAAAAAACATGGCAAACGTTGTATTAGACTCAGTCAGTTAGTCAGACAGCCCTGAGGCCAGAACAACCAACCTGAGCACATCCGAGGTGGTCTTGGAGTCCAGAGGGTGAGGGGTCCTCTTGGTCGTCTTGTCCGTGACCAGCTCGTCTGTTTGGGCTACGGAAATGTGGTGGTGCAGAGAAGCCTGGGAGAGCCATGGAGGAGGTCAATGATTGATCACAAATACATTCACCTGCTCTCTTTTTTTCTTTTTCTTTCATGTTATCTATTTCCAACTCTGTCCTTCTCTATTACTCTATATCACTATATACAGACACTGCACACACACACACACACACACACACACACACACACAAACAGGTAATATACTACAATTTATTTTAAGGGTATTTTTTTCACGGCTGCCTTCAAAGTATTGTTTACAAAGGGAGCCGAATGCATGCTTCAGCGCTCCACAATAACTTGTCAGAGCGCAATGACCCTATTCTGTTCCTCGAGTTGAAAACGTGTTCGCTTGCTTCTTGGGAAACGCTAAACAGACAAAAACAGCTCTTAAGAACACAAAGCGAGCAGCCTTTTAGCGTTTCTTGTTCACGCCTGGGGGTTCTTGTCTCTACACAGCCTGGGAAAGTAGTCCACTGACAATCCTTTGATCAAATACACACACACACACACACACACACACACACACACACACACACACACACACACACACACACACACACACACACACAGACACACATGCACAGACAGGTTGGTGACGCGCTGTTGGTCGGAATAGGCACATGTCTGAGTTTGTTCTGCTACGTTGCACATGCCCAGACAGACTCACTAGGACTGGAAGTGGTTGGTTACCTTGAGAAACAGCGGGCAGTGGTTCTGAGCCTGTGGGCAGGACGCCCAGAACCAGTGAGGCAGGCCCTCGGCCCGGGCCGTGGAGACGTAATAGCCCAGAGCCAGGGGCTGCTGCTTCAGCTCCTCTGGAGGGTTCTCCCTGGACAGCAGGCGCTCGCCTTGGCTCTGCACACACACACGCGCACACACAACACAACAAATCCAAAAAAAACAAAAAAACAAATTTAGTATAGCAAATAATAGTATAATAAAACATTTCAATGTAACACATTTGCAGAGAAATCAAATGGGTAGTAAATAAATCATCTCTTCTTTTGTGTCACACCAATGTATTGCTATGTGCTTTGAACTCAAGTGATCAAGTTAATAAAAAAGGCACATCCACGGCGCAACAGCTCCCACTGACCCGCGCGTGTTGGAAATGGGACCCGGAGCCCAGGCCCGAGGGGGAGCCGGGGGAGGGCACGGGGGAGGTGTTGGGGGACGGGTGGAGGTTTCCCGTGATCAGCATCATGTCGTGGCCTATGTCGTTCTCCAGCTCGTCAGGGAATGGCAGGTCAAACATGTCATCTAGCACACAGACGGAAATACAGGTCATTCATTTATAGACGCTATAGATGAGCGCAGATAGACAGGCTTATGAAAAATGTTTCATATTGATAGAAACAATAAAAAAGCAGTTGTTGTCAATGAACAGAAGCTGATGTTTTCCACTTTCTATTATAAATACACTTCTCCTGTTTGGGGACATCCTGTGTCATGGGTGTCATGCTGCGTGTGAGGTATTTTACAACACAGAAATAAGACAGACCCGCTATACTACATGTACGCTTTGATATAAACTTCCAGTTTCCTGCACGGATCTCACACTACGTCTACGTCCGTGTGGCCTAAGGGGGACCGTCCCAGGTTCAGTGCCCGTACCCGTGTTGTCCTCGGTGGGGTAGGAGCTTGGCGCCACCTGGATGGTGGCGGAGGTGGGGAAAACCAGGATGTGTGTGCAGGAGGCGTCCTGGGGCGTGTTCAGCTGGGACGTCTGCAGGTTGAGGGCCGTGCTGCGGCCGAACACCGAGCCCATCGTCACGGCGTCTGCACACAGACAGACAGACACACACACACGCACACACAAATAGTTATAATGAGAGGTCGCACAGTTTCATCATGTATGATGTTTTGTGTACCACGTCTTCATAGTCAACAGTCGTCACATGGTAAATTTGGGGGGGGGGGGGGCTACAGCCAAAATTCTCTTAAAAATCCTTAATACTTCCACAAATTCCTCTACGTCGACATGCAGTCTGGCTATATCCGGCATGGTGAATGATTAATCACTGAGCTGCCACTCGCCCACACTGACCTGGCATGACCACAAAGGATCCCTGGGGCTCCATGGCAACCAGGCAGGCGCTGAGGATGGAGGGGGAGTCCGCCGAGGAGATGCCGCACATGCGACACGCCTCCTTCAGCTGCTTACTGATGGAGTGGAGCGAGTGCTCCCCTAGAAGAGAGCTCCAGTCTGGGAGGGAAGGGGGGAGGGATGAGGGAGGGAGGGGAAGGAGGGGAAGGGAAGGGAAGGGAGGGAGGCGGGAGAAAGAGGAGGTGGAGTGACAGGGAAGGAATGGGCAATGGGCGTTAGGAAAGAAGCCAAGTAAGGAGGGAGCGCAGCGAAGAACAAGTTTGTGGGAAAAGTCCAAAAAGAGACAGGACAGAATGAAAGTGCAGGTAACAAAATGGAGAGGATGAGCAAGATTTGTAGTTAGGGTTAGAATGAAGACCAGGGAGAAGAAGGGGTATAGAGTGAGGAGAGAAAAATCGACAGAGAAGTTCAAATCAATACAGCAAACTACTCTATAGTCTCCTGGCATCTCTTGACTGTATGAACTGGACTACAGAGTAGACTGGAACATCAAGCTCAGACAGCCAAAAAAGAGGAAGTATAAGAGTAGATGTGCTGGATGAACATTGCTGCCTTATATTATTCATAATTACAAATCAATCTGATGACTACCAAGCCAAAACCCATGCATTGGATTACCTCCTCATTAAGAAAAAAAACGGATTTGGACTTTTTCCATCATTTTTTTTCAAATACAAAACACATACAGACACTATATACACTGCTTTGGGACCCACTAGGAAGGATTAACAATGAGGTATTCACCTTTCAGTTCCCCATGTCCTAGTCGGCCTAGTCGACCAATCACAATCCTCCATGGCAGTGAGGTCATCTGGATGAGCCCCACACACCACTCCCACATCTTTTGTAGTCCCATCTTCCTGGCTGACACTTTAGGCCGTCGCGATCTGCAGAGGGGGGGGGGGGGGGGTCTATTAGACCAAAGCTAGCCAGTGCTATAACCTTGAAACTGCCTTGGTTGGTAGGAGCCCATTCTAAAATCACCTACAGGACACACAGCCCTGTTTCAGATTGGCATGGTGTAGTTCATTGTAGACAGTCACATTCTAATATGCAGATGTCTTAAGTGGACTTTTCCTATTCAGCTCCAAGTGACAAGGGGAATTTCAAAGAGATTTCTCACAGTGTAAATGATTAATCTCTGAAGGAGAGCTCTACCTGTTAGGCACGTCGATGTTGATGATGCAGGACTCCAGCAGCTCCCCCTGCTGGTCAGTGCAGGACACCAGGATCCAGCGCTGGTCGTGGGACAGGCAGTAGCCCACAAACAGAACGTTGTACCTGGGGGGCACCTCGGCCCACACCTCCCCGGGCTCAGGCTGCTTCTGCCGGGTCGGGCCCAGGATGAACGGGGGAGAGTAGCCCTGGAGGGGGCTGGGGTGCTGCGGGGAAGGAGGAGGAGGAGGGTAGAGAGAGACAGGAAGGAGAGAGAGAAGGGTTATGACCATGAACACTTGAGCGAAGATCATTGAGTGTATTATTCCCTGCATCACAGAGTATATAAATTAAATCATGTCTTTTAGGATAAACACCCATGATGATCCTTTAAGTTGTATGTTCCAGGTGTAACCGGGGCTGGGCCGCCTTACCTCTGGGCTGGTGAGTACGGAGTTGAGCATGGAAGCCGGGCCGAAGCCTGTCATGGACCTGATGTGGGTCTGCGTGGGCAGCAGGCGCCGGCACTGGGAGTAGCAGGAGAAGGCCAGCGAGCGGAGGTGCTGCAGATACAGGGGGCTCTCTCCACTGGCGGGCTGGAGCAGGTACTGACAGGGAACCACCTGGGACAGAACAGGGAAAGGGACCGTTCACTTTTCAAGTTCAAAACTGTAATTCCCCCATCAAACAATTTTGGGGGGAAGTTGACTAAATTCAACTTGAGTACTGAAGGACTTATTGTATTCACATAATAGTTGTACTTTCTAAATAGACCCACAAACTTGAACATGCATCCATCATAACTATGACTGAGAAAATAGAAAATATAAAATGTGGGTCAAAGATAGAGTTATAATGTCTGTTGTTATCTGTTACCTGCAGCACCAACGCTGGCCTCATTTTCTCAGGGAGGGTCTGCAGCATCTCCGTGTAGCAGCGCATCAGTCCTAACAGCCACACGCTGCCCGCCTCCACCTCCTCCCCCTCCTCCTCCTCTCCTCCTGCCTCCCTCGCTCCACCAGAGCACAGGAAGGGGTCGACGATGTAGATGACGATGGCAGGGG
The DNA here is from genome assembly GCA_026901105.3 of Galaxias olidus. Classification (NCBI taxonomy): domain Eukaryota; kingdom Metazoa; phylum Chordata; class Actinopteri; order Galaxiiformes; family Galaxiidae; genus Galaxias; species Galaxias olidus. Next base: position 99,663 of record JAPMUY010004958.1, read on the forward strand.
GGTGGGCGTGGCCGTCGGCCGCGTCCGCCAGGGTGGGGATCCCGATCCGAGCCTGCTCCGCCGTCCTGAGGAAGGTGGGAGATCGGAGCGTTTGAGTAAGTGTGACGTTAAGTGAATGAGTCTCATTTGATGTCTTGCGAGCCCCTTTTGGCCATGGCATGTTATGAAGACTGGCCCAAATGAATCCGTCGGATCATTAATGAGAAATATCAAACAAAAGCAAAACAGTAAAATACTTTTATATGAAAGGACAATTGAAGTAATCAGCAAAAGGCAATAATTTGAAAGAGGTCGAAAAAAAAGTTTAGTGCTCCATCTTCCACAAAGTAATTTAGGCCCTAAAAATTTTAATTGTGGATGTAAACATTCAGACAGGTGGAATACATGGTCTCTTACAGCTCGGGGTTCTCTGAGGGTGTGGTGGTGGTGTTGGCTGCTGCGGGTGCTATTGCACTAGAAGTTCCTTTAGCTTCACCGTTCCCCACCTGGGCGCCGTCCCCTGGCGGGGCCCCCGATGACGCCCCCGACAACCCCGCCGCTCCTGCTGCTGGCGCTGGGGTGCTTCCTGAGCTTGGGGCCGCTGAGCTGGCCTCTCCCTCAGGGAGAGCGGGGCCCTGGCCAGTCGAGGCAGGCTGGGATGGGGGCGAGGGCGTGGGGGCCAGGGGAGGCTGGAGCTTGGGGGGAACCAGTAGACTGCTGTCCACAGAGAGGGCCGACAGCTGGGGAGCTGGAGTAGAGCAGAGAATAGAAAAGAGCTAGTCACTTTCCCGTAATACACACTTCATATTAGAGTTCATGAATCCTCATATCTTTTCTAAAGTCAGTTTCGCACACACAAAAATCGAATTCAAGCTTTCTAAAATAGACACCTGTTTAAAAGACAAAAATAGCCAAGCTAACGTTACGCCGTTGTCATGGTGACGTTGCACAGAGACGAAACCCGTTCCTCACCTAGCCGTTGACTGCAGGCATGGGCGTACAGCTTGAGTTTGCGGAGGTTGTCGGTGTGCTGCGGGCCAGCCCAGGATCCAGTAAACCACTGGTCCACCTGCTCCTCCTCCACCTTTTCGCCGTCGCCTCCTCCCACACGCACCACTCCGTCCCGGGACACCTTGGCCAGGGGACGGTGCTTCCCAAGGCGACACGTCTGTGGGGGGAAACATTTAAGGGTCAGAGCAATACATTTATCCCCAACGCCAAATGTGTAGCATGTCATAAATGGACACCCTCCCCTAAAACCTATCCATAAAAGTTCATCTGGAAAACAAACGATTAGTTTTGTGAACAAAGACGTAGTGCTGAATGACCTCATAGACGGCGCTGAGCTCCTGGAAGAAGACCTTGGCGCCGGCCAGCAGGGAGTCTGTGTTAGGGCACAGCACCAGGTAGGCCACGTCCCTCTGGCCTCCGTAGGGCTCCAGCAGGAGCTTCTCCCAGAACGGCAGCGCAAGCGGCGACAGCGCCAGGAAGTCTCGGTCGCGGTCGTATCCTAGCAACAAGGTGGGGATGGGGAGGGGCTCTGGTGACTCCTCAGAACCTAGGTGGGCAGAGAGAGAGAGAGAGAGAGAGAGAGAGAGAGAAGAACGTAGGAGGTGAGACTCGTGGGGGTTTGAAATGATTAGAGACACTTACATTTTGTTCTGAACACCTAACTTACGGCGTCGAGTCGTGTTTAAAAAACAAAATCAAAAAAAAGGTTTAGCTGCTGTGACTTCTGATTCAGCCGAACGATCGGGCTAACGCGAAACTGCAAGGTTTGCCGCCGACTCACCGTACGAGCCCCGGCCCGCCATCTTGTGGAACTGTTGCCAGGTGAGCGGCCCCTGGACGTGCTGAATGTTCTCCCAGGTCCTGCCGGTCCTCTTCTTCTGGATGGCGTCCTGCAGGAAGGGCTGCAGGGACAGCAGCATGCGCACCACATCCTGAGAGGACAGCACGCTGATGTCCAGCACTGAGGGAGAGGAGAGGAGACGCACGCACACACACACACACACACACACACACACACACACGCACACGCACACATAAACAAACACACATACACAACCATGTGTGCCCACACATCCACGCACAAAAGCCCACGCACAATAACGCAGAAGCAAGCACACATGCACACAGACCCACACAAACACACACACGAACCGAGAAAACACACAACACAAATACAGTACATCAATACATCTAACGTCACAAAACAGGCTTTAACTAACAGGGAGACACATGAAATGTTGCCCTCAGTGACATTATTGTATTACTTGTAAAGGCAGATAATGATAAAAGTTGTATTAAGTATTTTGGTATGGAATATCCCTTTTTTCTCTGTAAGGTAGTTACTTGGGAACTGAACTGTTGGAGATAACCATCCAAAATCTCTTTAATGTTGTACTTTCAACCCAATTGATTCAATAAAAAGCATTTTCTAAAAAGCTGGGGTAAACCACATCACCCCTCCTCACCGTTCGTGTGAGGCCAGGAGTGAAGAGCGCTACTCCTCACCACGGCCGGATCTACCTTCCCTCCGGCCGGGTTGTCCACATACAGCAGCCCCTGTTCCAGGGCGTTGTAACACTCCACGCATGCGTCGCTCCCGTCTGCCCACTGCTTGTCCGCCATCCAGCTCTGCAGCAGCGCCCCCTGGCGGCCGTGGCAGGAGCAGGCCGGCGGGAGGTGCAAGGAGGCCAGCGAGGAGATGGGCTGCGAGCACTGCTCCTGGAGCAGCACCATCACGGAGGGCGGGACGGGCGCGGCGTCCTGCGGCCGTCTGCAGCGCGGGTCCCCCATGGGCGGGTCGCGCCGGCACAGCGCCAGCCTCCTCTCGGCCGCCCGGCCCACCTCCGAGCCGCGGCCAAAGATGTCCAGCTCGTCCTCCAGGAAGAGGCCGGTGCCGTGGGCCAGCCGGCGGTTGACGATGGCGCTGAAGCCGCACATGCAGCGGTACTGGTCCTCCCGGGTGGAGTCGGGGATGTAGACGCCCACGTCGGCGCCCTTCACGTTCATGTTGCAGGCGCAGATGCAGCAGCTGTCAAAGTTGCGGTCCTTGAAGACGTTGAGCACCGAGTCGGAGAGGAGCAGCGCCGCGTAGAGGCTGTGGGCCTCGGCCAGCGAGGGCCCCGGGGCCAGGGGCTCCACGGAGCTCAGGGGCAGGCTGGTGGAGGGCGTGGAGGCTGGCGAGCTCAGCTCCGTGCCCTCCTGCTTCACCGAGCCCTGCCCGCTGGCCATGCCCCGGGGGGTGCGTGGGGTGCGCGGCGTGGGGACGGAGAAGCGGGGCGTGGCGGGCGACGGGGAGGGGAGCACGCCGCCGGTGGTGCCCACCGAGGCAGCGTTGACGCTCATCTGGCTGTAGTCCTGCTCCAGGAGGGCGTTGACACTGGGTACGTTACTGGAAGACACACACACACACACACACACAGATGCACATGCGCACAGATGCACAACACACAAAGGAAAAACATGAGTAAGCAGTCAGATATTTCAAACAACTGAAGTCAGTTCTAAACCAATCAAAACTTCCTTTTGTTACCCTGTCGATGAAGTGCCTTTATTAAAACCAACGACGTAGTCATAGAAATGCGCGCACATTCTCCCTCCAAGCCATCTCAACCTCTGTACTGCCCACAATAGTCAGGAGCCTTACGTGTATCCGTCTCTGATAAAGGGCCCGTGTCCGCTGTGCATGGCTGTGTAGTGATCCATCTTGGGCATGAGGGTCCAGGAGGGCCGGTAGTAGCACTGCTCGGGGATCTTGAGGGGAGGAAGGCACTGGCTGTGCAGCGTCCTCAGGGGGGCGAACATGGAGCAGCCCATCTGTGGCTGGATGGAGGGCACACGGTAGACAAATGAGAAGTCCTGCAGAGGGTGGGGGCAGGGGGATTTGTTTTTTTAAAAACTGTTTTATACAGAGGCTTAAGGGTGAATGGTATGAGGGCTGCTTAAGGTGTAATGCCCTCTAAGTCCTGCAGAGGGCGGGAGGGAGAGGACAACAATCGTTTCAAAGGCTGGTTTTATTTACTCCGGTGTAATGGTCAGATGAGCGGGATGAAGAGAGTTGTTTAACAACACGCTGGGGTGGTGTGCGTTTGAAGCATTGCAGCACTTACATGGCAGATTTCTTTGTTTTTGTTTTTTGGACCACACACGCTAAGCTGCCCACAATTCTCATTCTGCTGATATTCTCATCATATCAGCGCTGGGGGACTACTTAGCAAGTAACACTATCGCATGTTTGAACAAGCTTAGAGGTGTGGAGTTATATAGCACAGAGTGGCCATGAAGGCGTTAAGCCAAGCGGTAGCAACATGCTAAAGCACATGTCCAACAGGATTTGAAACAGTCATTAATTGAAGGATTACCCAAGCCAGGCTGAAGACAACCCTAGAGCTACTTTTATTATCAGGGGATAAGAATGTCTTGATCATCTGTAATCATGTTAGCCGCATGACGGTAAGAAGCTCTACACTGTTGTACTTCTCTAGATAATCCCAGTGTAATTTATCACAGGTGAAATAATGTATCTGTTTTCATTTACCGTGGGATAGTTGATTTCTCTAGGGCCTAAGTGAAGTGGAAGCTAAAGTAAGCATTTTGCTCTGTCTACCAATATGAAGTTGTTGTTGAACTCACTGCTGCAGCCATAACACTTCTAAAAAAAACTGTACAAAACTAGATAAAAAATTATATAAAGGGTAAAAAAATTATATAATGAGAGAGAGCAATGTACTACACAGCAATGTACTAATACATTTCCCCCATCATCCCTCACCTTGATGTCCTCCGCTTTGGGGCTGGCCATGCCTTCCTCCACCTCCATCCTGTAGTCGGTGAGCTGGGCGGAGGAGAGGGGCCCCAGGGCGTGGTCGGCCCCTGCTGAGGGGGCCGGAGGCTCCTGACTGGGGGTGTCCCGGTACGTCATGGTGGGGGAGAAGGCCGGATGCTGCTCCAGAGATGGAGGGGTGGGGAACATTCGCTGGAGGTCTGCTACTGCTAAATGGAGGGAGAGAGAGGGAGAGAGAGAGGGAGAAATGTGGAGTGGAAGGGAGGAGAGGGGGAGAGATAAGGAAACAGAGAGAGCAAGGGAACAGCGAGAGAGAGAGAGAGAGAGAGAGAGAGAGAGAGAGAGAGAGAGAGAGAGAGAGAGAGAGAGAGAGAGAGAGAGAGAGAGAAAAAGCAAATAAAAAGAAATAAGGTAAAGGGGATGGAGAGATCAAGATTATGAGTTGATGCAAAAATCAAACATCATAACGCCACGCTAAACTGGCACCAAACTGAACGCAGCCTTTTTCATGGCGGCACTTGAAACCTGTCGACCTGCACAGCCATCGACCCCAGTGGACTCACTTGAAGGATAGGGCACAGCCATCCTCCCCTCCTTTCCTAGAGGGCGCTCCTCTCCCGCAGACGCTGCAACCTTGGTGGAATGCTGTTTGGGGCAGACGCTCTACAAATTATTACACACACACAATCAGTTCACACGCTTTCGGGCTCAAAGTGCTCAGCACACAGTTAAAGCACACAGTTGAAACTGGAAGCGTCAAACTGAAGTGGTGAGCATAAAGCTCTGCATGAGTCCAAGTACTGTGGTGTGTTTTTGAAGGATGGCGATGCAATGCACGGCCAAGGCAAAGTCAGTTGAGCCTGATGAGGGCACCAGCCTGATGTGTGTGACGTTCCCTTACCCCCAGCTCCTCGTCGTCCTCATCGAAGATGTTGTCCAGGTCAGAGATGTTCACCACCAGGTCCATCTCTCTGGTCAGAGGAACGGTGGACTTGGACGCCGCGTCCTCCTGCTCCGAGTCGTCTACGCCCCCCAAAACAAAAGTGCACAACCGTCAAGAGTGCTCCTAGCACAGTGAAACAAGCTATAACAGACGGGCTAAACACATAGTCTCTGTTTGGTTTGATAGGTTGTTTTGTTATACTGAGGTCACATGCCACACAAGGGTAAGAAACACATCAGACATTTAAGATCTCCACCTTAAATGTCTGGGATACAACCAAAATCTCAGTATTGTATTCCTCCTCACATAACTATTCAACGGCGATAACAGTGCTGGACTCCCTCACCTGACTTGGGAGCCGAGCTGAAGATAGACATGGCGTCTTTCCCATCAGGCAGTGCGCCACTGCCATTAATGTCATCGCCCTGCAAAACAGACACAATTGTCCATATTCAAGACATATTTGTTATAATAAATGTATTTCACAACCTTCATCCTTCCCTCATTCATACGCAATACCGTGGCAAACAATAACCCTTCATCCTGACCCCCTGGGTATTGCTTTTAAAATGTCCTTCAACTGTTTCTCTGTCTCCCCTGCCGCCTTACCTTGGCCCTCTTGCTGGGGTCGCGGCCCTGTCCCTTGAGTCTTTTGGAGGTGGGGAAGGTGTACTCGATGTCGCCCTCCTTGAAGTCGTAGGGGTCGTCGCCGGGGTCGCCCATCCCCTCCACCCCGGGCAGCTGCAGCAGACCCAGGGTCTGGATGTGCTCCCTCACCCTCTCCTCGGAGATCTTAAAGCGCCGATGGGTCTGTGTGAACAGTCTGGAGGAGGAGGAGGAGGAGGAGGAGGAGGAGGAGGAGGGGGAGGAGGAGGAGGAGGAGGAGGTGATGAAGACAGAAAAAGGATCCATTAAGAGCGATCAGTTTCTTTGTGGTTCTCTGAGTGCATGCTAGTCTCTATTTGAACTTAGAAGATGTGTGGATGTGTTTGTTTGTATTTTCTCTGTGATTATGATGATCATCATCGTCTGCCTTGGCCTGTTCTATTTTTAACTCACCTCTTCAGTGCCACTCCCTCTGTAGCCGTGGTCTCCATCTTGTTCTCCCCTAGTCGGTCCACCGGCAGTTCTGGTGGTCTGAACTCGGCCCTGTCGGCCTTGGGAGTCCTGAAACCTTTCCACCAGACCGACCCGTTCTCCCTCTGCCCTAGAGGGGGCGCATACAGAGCCGTCTCGCTGGGCTCCATCACCCCCATCCCAGACACGCCGTCGCCAGGACACGGGACCATGCCCACCGCGGCGTCCAGCACGTCCGGGTCCTGAACCCGCGGGTGGGGGCTCAGCGTGGGGGGCAGGGGGGACACGGGCGAGTGGAGCAGGGACTCCGGGGCTTTCCTGGAGGCCGACAGGGGCTTGGGGTATTTGCAGCCGGGCATGGAATCCAGGGGGGGCTCCAGAGCCGCCAGGCCCCCCAGGGGTGGCCCGCCGCTTCCCCCAGAAGAGGAGTCCTGTTCCAGGCAGGGCTCCTGGCTCACGGGCTGCCGGTGGTGAAAGGGGGTCATCACGGGCGCTCTCTTGGGCTGTTTGTCGGCCTTGTCGGGCTTGTCCGAGGTCTTATGCTTGGGGAGCGAGGGAGGCGGTAAAGAGGGTCCCAAGGAGCAGGAGGAGGTGGCAGGGTTGGCACCGGGCTGGCCGTTGGCTGAGGAGGCTGTGGACAGCTGCTGTTTCTGCTGCTTCAACCTGGAAGAACAACAACACACGGTTTAGACTAAAACGTGCATGACACGAGCTGAACGAAAAGTCATAGGTTTTACAGATTTTTGTCTTTCTTTCTTTTTTTTCAGTAACAAGACAATAAGACCCTAGTAGATGTCTCGCTGTTGTGTCCTGCTGTGTTCGCTAAACGGTTGGGCTGGGCCACTGCCTGCGCCAGTGTGTGTGTTTGTGTATTCTGTATGTGAGTGCATGTGTCAGTGTGTGTGTGTGTGTGTGTGTATCAGTGTCCGTGTGTATTCTGTATGTGTGTGCGTGTGTGTGTGTGTGTGTGCCCGTGTGTTTGGGTGTGTGTGTGTGTGTGTGTGTGTGTGTGTGTCAGTGTCTCTCTCTCTGTGTGTGTGTGTGTGTGTCTGACCTGGAGCAGCTGCATGGCGCCCTGTCCCTGGGGTGGCTGAAGTCCCAGGTGGTCACACCGTTTGGCACCTCCTTCCCGGGCGTCACACCTCCACCATCGCTGCCCGTGGTCAGGCTGAATCTGTGGGCGACAAACGGGCGAGGGCGAGGCCGCAGCCGTGTCAGAGGGGCAGGTGACACGGTAGAAACTGTAGGTGCATTTTCACGACGGAGTTGAGCTGTGCTGACTTAGTCACTGGTCTGCTCAGTTTTAGGAGGTGGACTTTAAGTATAGGAATGGTCTGTTCTAGGCCAAGTACAGTCTGGGTACAGTTCAACACATCAGTGTAAAAACAAACCAGTGTCTGGGTGGATCTGGCGAACTCACTTGTGCTGGGGTTGGTTGAGATAGCACTCCTTCCACGCCTGATGGACCACCTGGTTGGTCAGTTTTTTCCCAGAATGCTTTGGGCTGAGGTTGGTGTTCCCCATGCCGGTGTCCTGGGTGGGAACGCTAGACGCTGATGTCACAAACCCGCTGTCAGCTGAAACGACGTGGAAGGGAATGGATGTCAGGATAGAAATCAACACAATGGGGACGGTGTAATACATCCACAGAGCACTGACACCATGATCCAAGAAATACAGAGATAACATTGTCACCGCAAACAATGGATTAGATGCCAGATTACAGGTGACATATAGACAGCTTTTTTTCTTCAATAAGGTTATTCTATCCTTTTGTATCTTCTGGGATCTCGTTTCATTGTGCTACGCAATATGTCAGATGCTTTTTAATACGAAGAGGTTCACATTAAAAGTTTTGTAGATAAATAGATCTAGAATGATAGCTAGGGATTTAGGCCCTTGTGATGAAAAGCCAAAGCGACAAAGGTGACCCTATTGTTTGGCTTCACGGTGCTGACTTTAAAGTACATTCTATTTGCAAAGTAGAAAACTTCTGCATTAAAACTAAATATGGAACCTTTGAGGTAGTTGAGTGTGTAGTCTACAATGGAATACAAACTAATGAAAAAAAAAACCTCCCTCAGTCATGTTAAAACATATATTGTTTATCTTTGTACGTGTGAACGTAAATTCCCTGTAACCAGTACATGTTCCATGGCGCAAAACAATCAAATGGTTTGCCAATCCAAGGTACAAGTGCAGAAGATCCAGCCATGTTTGTTGTCTTGTTTTCTTTCTTGCCCAGGAACAGGTACAAGAAGTTCAAACCGGAGAGAGGACCCAAACTCAGATCTCCCAAAAAAGACAACAACCACAGTCCACTGGCGGATCCATGGGAATTGACAGGGAACAGTGCCCAGGCGGAACTGTAGGACAGAGCCGTTACGCCCACACCCTCATTCCAGCCTTTCTCCTCATCACCACACGACTGATCACAATTATATCATCATCATTTGCACCCACTTGTATCTCCATATAAGACTGTGATTCCACCTTCCTGGAGGCATTGTTTTTTTTTTGGGGGGTGGGGGGTTAGGCAGCTTGTGTACCTTTCCTGACTCTCCCTACCGTTCCACCAGCTTCCTCTCTTGTTTGGTTATTTCCTTATTTAGTCGATGTTTACTTATGGAACACTTGTCTGGACTCAATCAATCTTCCCCACCTGCACTTGTATTTAGACGGACTCAGTTACAGTTAGCCTATCTAACATATCGACAGCTACAAACTTTGTGTTTGTATCAGCTGTTTTTATCTTCATTTGTTGAGCATTTCCCCAGCCTGTTTAATTAGATTTTGATTCAGCAACCAGAAGATGAACTAATGTTTTAACAGTGCTACAAAACATACTCATTTGTAAAGTCTACTGTTCTCAGCAGAATAGCGGCGCACGCTCACCATACACTGCAGACAAGTTGTTTGGCATCCGAGCTCAATCATCTAATCATTACCACGACAGCTTAGGCCTACTGGCCTTTAATGTAGTCATTCGATACTACTCGAGTGCAATGTTTTTTTGCTGCTTTAACAGTTTTGTGACCTCGGCCGTGCCAATAACGCAGCGCTTACAATGCTATGGACCAAATAAGCTTTATGGATTGGCTTTTTGGTATCCTCTTGTTTTTTTCTTTGCATGTGTGTGTGTGTGTGTTTTTTTTCTGGTACCTGAGCAGGGCTGCTCTGGCGAGGTGGGGGGTGTGAGGGGAACCCCACAGTTGGAGGTGTCTCTAACAAGCCCGTGGGTTCCGGCCGATGGTGGGGGTTGCTCTATCGGCAGGTCGCTCTGGGCGATGAGTACGAAGGCTGCTGGGTAGGTCATCCTCACACCACCTGCAGGAGGAAGAGATCAAAGTTGAGTTTGTCCGCACAAAAACAAACAGATGATAAACAGATTCCAGCTGCATACCCAGATCCAAACACGGGGAGGAACAGTTGTAATTATCCAGAAATGTTCTTTTAAGTTGAGTAAATGGATTACACAGCATGCAAAGAGACCTAAGTGTTTTTTAACTGTAATGTGTTATTGAATCATTAGACAAATTACTACTGCAATTCAACGTGAGCGAGAGAACAAAAATCACACCAGGCTCCCTTTTGCTTCCTGAAAATGGATTATGCATGAGAGAAAAGGTCAAAAACATTAGCGCGCTCAAGACTGTGCTCATGAGCCATTGAATTTCCTATTCAGTCAATTTCATTAAGCCAAGGACAAAAGCTGTCTTGACTGCAGCATGCGGCGCCCACGGGTCAACGGGACTTTGCGAACAGTGAAGAGACCTCGCGAGATTTGGCCTGTCAACTGCCTCCCTTAACCCCTCTGCGGCGAAGCGCTCCCCACTCAAACCTTCCACTTCCACCCACTACACCCTCTCCTTTAGCGCCGCCGCCGAGCCCTCTTCTGGGCTCGAGTGCGCGGGGCGTCCCCCTGTTTGTTCTTCTGAGCCAAGCCGAAGCACACCGCGCTCGCCGAGGGTCCGATTTCAATCAGCTCTGATCAATGTTTGGGGGTCAGCCAGTCCATGGCGTGATTAGGCCGAGCTGTGGGGATCTCCCCGAGAGCTTCGTCCTCCTCTCCTCCTCTCCTCCTCTCCCTCCTCCTCCTGTCGTTTACTCCTCCCCTTTACTTCTTCAGCCGTCCTTCTTCCCCCTCTCCCCCCGACAGCAACCTGAGAGACACCGGCTCCGTCTCTGAAGCACACCGCGAGTGGAGAGCACTTCAGACAGCCACCCCTCCGCCGCGCTCCACTGCCCAGACTGTCAGTGGGTCTATAATCCACAGAGAGAGACTTGGTCAATAGGCAGCTTCCGTCATGCAGCTTTCTGCCCAGCGAGCTAATAGCCTAGCCAATCTATAGGGCATCGACGATCACTAACAGTGCTGAAGAGAGTGACAGAAATACAAAGGCTCAACATATGTTTCTGCCCCCCGGACCACAAGGGTTCTTGGGTGTGCACATCTAAACCTGTGTCGGTGTGACTGTGTTGCCAATGTGCCCAGTTCATGTGCATGTGTGAGTTATTTAAAATGTGGTATCGAAAGATGCAGGCGTATATGGGATTAAGGGCAATATAGGTTGTAATATACAGTGAGTACTCTGTGTGTACCGGGTGTTTCGGTGTGCTTTGGGAATCTTTTGGCTTTTGGTCGCTCCCTTCATACCTACGATGACCTCCACGGCCGCGTGGCTGTGGGGGTCGTAGCACTGCTGCCCCTCATCCTTCTCCGGGACGGGGGCGGCCGCGTTGGGGGGCACGCCACCTCCCTCTCGGTAACGCAGGAGCACCATGGGGTAGAAGTAGCTCCACTCCTCCATCAGCTTCCGGACCGCCGGCTCGCTCATCTTGTAGGCCTGGCCCGTCAGGGTGCCGCGCAGGCCGTACGGACTCAGGATCACTGCGGACACAAGCGGCAGGACACACAGAGACAACAGGGATAGGGATGGAAAAAGACGGATCGACAAAGGGAAGGGAAACAATTCATCGTTGAGAATAGATTCAATTTGAAGGCAAAGTGTTACTGGATTTGTGACGGAGCCATGCTAGCCGCCACTACTGGCTCACAGTCATTGTTGCTAAGCAAGGCTACATTTAGCCAACTGGCTCTTTGTTGGACGTACAATCATAACGTTGATATCGATCATCTCATCTGACTAGGGGTAATATCCCTTCAAAATACTACTTGGTGGGCAGCTGCCTCACCTTGTACGGGCCCGGAGGAGATCTGTGCCAGGCGGATGTGGTCCTCGGTGATGCGGTAGGCCGGCTGGTGCTGGGCGATCTCCACGCTAGTGCACACGTTGCTCTCCCCGTGCAGGAAGAAGGTGAAGGAACAGGACAGGTGCTCACTGAAGAGGGACAGGGAAAAAGGGGGATAGGTCAATGTTGAAGAGAGAAAACACGTTAAGGAAAAACAAGACCAAGGCCGATAGAGAGCGCATTCAGTTCTACTTCTAGACGCAACGTAATCCGCACTTCCGAGTTCAATAGAGTGTGTTAGGGAATGTGATGTTGTGCTACATCTCCAAACACAATCCTGTAATTGTTCCACATACATTTTATTAACTCTCCATAAAATCAAAAACATGTCAGGGAATTTGTCTTGATTTTCCTCGGAATTTCCTTGGATTCGCGTCAACAGCAATCAAATCCCATCCACATCATAAGGACTGACTACAAGGAGTGTGCCACTCTTTTTTATCATCAGACCATCTCTCTAAAAACGGCAATTCTCTAAACACTTTTATTGTCTCTGTTGCTACAAGCATGCCTAAGCGTCTCCTTAAGTACGCATAGATCATCGACATCATCGCCACATATCACTTCTTCTTATTGCTGGTATACATCCTAATTTTTCCCGGGATTCATTATCATGACATCATGTGTATGTATGCCCCTTCCTCCTTATTACCCTTCCAGAGGACAGTTTATCACAGAGGTGTCTCGCTTGTTTCTTTTTTTATTATCACAAAACCTGTAATCGCCGAGCCATTATTGCGATCTATATTGCAGGTTGGTCTGGACATCATTACCTCCATGGATTGCTTCATTGACGTCCATTTTTTAATCTATAAACCCCTCCGCGTGGGTTTATACAGCACACAATAAAGCCAGCAGGTAATATCCATGTGATTACCCCGGTGCCCATGCAATATCCCAGCACCCCGAGGAAACTGGGCCCCCGTTAGAGCCATAATGGATCATCAAATTCAATAGAGTGGCCACACATTGGCAGAATTAAAGATAGTATCATCTCGGGGATCGGCCTGCTATGTGGCGATGTGCGCCGCGCCCTGTAGACGGCGCTGAAAGCACCGAGAGAGAGAGAGAGAGAGAGAGAGAGAAAGAGAGAGAGAGAGAGGGAGAGAGAGAGCGAGAGAGAGAGAGAGAGAGAGAGTCACGTCTCTGCTTAATAAACATTCCTCACTCTGCCCAAGAAAAACATAGCGTCATACTGGAGCAACGGGAGGGCGGCTTCAGCACCGCTCTCCAGAAGCCCGGGGAGGGGGACACACATATATGCATCCACTCATAGAGCACACACCACACACACACACACAGAGCATACACACTCACACACACAGGCATACCCACATACAAACACATGCACACAAAGACAGATGGGAGACTGTCCTCCTCTCGCGCGCTCTCTCTCCAACACACACACGCATACACACAAACACACTTATGTTCCTGAAGCATCATGCCAAGTAGCTCTACAGTAATACTCCATCATTTCAATTATTCACATCTCTACAGCATGTGAGTCGGGGAAAACATTTTTTCTCCCAGTGTAACTTCCCCCTCCTTGCCCCTCTGCTAACACCAGATGAACAGCTATTTATATCCAGAGGAGGTGCCTTTGGGGGATAGACTTATGTCAAAACTACCAGTCCGGCCTACCACACACACGCACATACGCACACGCACGCACACACACACACACACACACACACACACACACACACACACACACACACACACACACGCGCTGCAGTGCTGCAGTCCTAATGAAAAACATACCATGGCGCACACACACGTACACACATCACTACATTCCAGAGCATAACTGGAGAGACGTTTCATGTCAAAGGGACCTGTTTTCTCCTTTTCCCCCGCTAGCAGGCCCAGCAGAGCTACCAGGCGTTTCCACCGGCCGCGTTCCAATAGCCGGCCATGTTCCCTCTCACCTTGGTAATTCCATTTGCCCAACGGCCTGCCAGCCTGTTCATGCTCAATGGGTCTCCCTGTTGTTTTTACGAGGGCAGCGTACATCAGCAGAGCCCACATCCCAGCTCCTCTCCGTGACTCCCTCGTGACCCCCGCCAGAACCGCAGCGCCAGGGAGCGGGAAATCGCCATGAAAAAAGATGTGAACTAAAAAATATATACATATTGCGTGCAGGCGTTCTCTCTCTCTCTCTAATACACTTGCGCTTGCACTCTCTCCCCCCTCTCTCTTCTTTTTCATTTCTTAGTCCTGCTTCTCAACTGTCTCCCTCTTCTTTCCTCCCTTTATCCCCCCCCCCCTCTCTCTCTCTCCTTCCCTCTCACTCACCCCACATGTCTGTTTTGAAAAGTGAGAGCACTATCAGCTAGAACACAGTGGCTGGGTCATTTCCTATTTCAGCCTGGTTGACGGGCATGAGCAGAGCGTCTAGAGCCGTGATAGGGAGCAGACAGAACAGCTCTGCTCCTCCGTTCAGCCTGCCAGTCACCAAAGAGGAACTGAGGATTAAACACAACAACTGGTACCTCCGGGCATGCAACATAAAACAGATGGATTTTAAGATTGCCTCCCTTTCTTGAAAGACACAAATAGTTGTAGAGGTTTTAGGATTTAAGAAACGTCCCACAGCTCATGAAAGGACAGCAGTCACAGCAAAGCGATACACCGTAGGGCGGAAAACACTCGGACAGTCTTTCTCAGACTGCGTCGATTGAAAGCGTGTTTGGGACGACACGTTTGCGAGGTGCATCCGATGGTGCTAGGGGACCCTACAAAGAATAGCCCGGATCCAGGACAACAGCCATCTGTTTGAAGACGCCCCAACACTAATGACCCAGACCACGCGCCTATGACAATTACTCCAGAACACATTTGAAATGCATCCAAGCCACTTTTCAGCATTTCACGGTCTCCATTACACGAAATGCCAAGCCTTCCACAAACGAACGTGCGTCCGCACACGGTTACAGAAGACACATATCGCCAGAGATCGCAAAAGACAATATGGGGGATGCGACACGTAATTATGGCTCATTACGCCTCGCACACATGACTGATGTGAGAGGTCGGAGGTGGCGAGATGAACCGCCTCGTTTTGATGAATAATCGCTCGCTACCTCCAAACCTTCCACGGTAATCCTTCCAAATTAATTTACTCACATCCCACACCTAGTCATGAGGGTTTATCAAGCAGGCTCAGGGCACGAGTTATTATAATACAGTCACGCAGAAAATGGATTTATTGCCCTTATTGAGGCCCTTTTACAGGGGGAATATAAAGCGGGGCATGTCCTACATGGATGGAACTGTCCCCCGGAACAGCGGAGGAGCGCCGGATGGGAAGCAGAGCGTCGTCCCAGCTGCCTTCTGGTGCACCAGACACTAACACTGGGAGATTGATGTCCCCCGTCCTTTACAAAGGGCATTTTCCTGCACAGTAAGCGGACGCTTGTGGACACTGGGTTCCCTGCATCCTTGGGGCTGCTCAGACGCTAGGAGAAAAGGAGGCAGTGTGTGCGTGTGTGTGTGTGTACAGTATGTGTGTGTGTGTTTGTCTTTGAGAGAGAGACAGAGGGAGGGAGAGGGGGAGAGAGAGAAAGCGAGGGAGTGTGTGCGTGTGTGTGTGTGTGTGTGTGTGTGTGGGCCACTGTGCGGCAGCAGGCTTGCAGGCTGCGAGCAGAGATGTGCCGGCACTGTGTGCTGTGTACTGTGTATGAGCCGGGTATTAATAAATGAACAGGAATGATGGCTGAGACTGGCCCCGAGGCTGACAGCACTGGAGGCAGAGACAGGGAGAGAGCGAGAGATAGAGAGGGAGAGAGACCGGGAGAGATAGAGAGGGAGAAGGGAGAGAGCCTAATAGAGAGAGAGAGATAGTAGGATATATAGAAGAAGGACAACGTGAGAGATAAGGGAGGGAGAAAGACAGAGAGCGAAAGCACCGAGGGGAGAGGAGGGTAGACGGAGGGATAGAGGGAAAGACCAGGATAGACAAACAAGGTGAAAGATAAAGAGAGAGAGATCAGATAAAACGGAGGGAGGGAGAGAAGGAGAGATAAATACAGCAGACAGAGAATCAGAAAGAGAGGAGACAGAGAGAGATGGAGAGAGCGAGATAGAGACAGCAAAAGAAAGAGAGAGGGATGGAGAGAAAGAGAAAGAGAGAAGATATAGGGAGGTGAATAATTTAACAACACACACTCTGCGATTCCTCCACACTTAGCAGTGAGATCACAGCCAGGTTTAATGGCTAGATACTCAGTGCAATTAATGCTTTCATGCTCAAATTAAACAGATAATGCAGAGTGCTGAGCAGAGGAGGGTCTCTGCATACCCAAACTGTACCTGCGGCTCCATGGGAGAGGTGTGTGTGTGTGTGTGTGTGTGTGTGTGTGTGTGTGTGTGTGTGTGTGTGTGTGTGTGTGTGTGTGTGTGTGTGCACCCGCGCGCGTGCGTGCGTGTGTGTGTGTGTGCATGTGCGTACTGAGTGTTTGCTTATCTGCCCGTGTGTGTGTGTGTGTACGTGTGACCCGTTCACAAATCAAGCACATGCATGGTCTTGCTAGTGTGAATGCTCTGAATGCATCGTGACCAATGTGCACTCACAGAAGCCTTCTTGCAGATCCCTCGGCATACCGCTGCTATCAAAGCCTGCAACTCATGGGAAAAAAAGACGTATGGGCTATATGACACAGAGAGAGTTTGCAGGCGTAACATAATCGCCGTGGCGACGACCTGCGCGCGACGACCTGCGCGCTGCAGGCACCCTGTCTGCGCTCAGCTCCCCGGACAACACCGCCCCGGCCAGCCACAGCAACCGCCAGGGGGTCTGGGAAATAGAGTCCGACACGCATGGGGGACTACAAACGTCTCACTTAACATAGACGTCCGCACTAAGGCGAGCGATAAGAGGGGGAAAGAAAGAAAGAAAGAAAGAAAGAAAGAAAGAAAGAAAGAAAGAAAGAAAGAAAGAAAGAAAGAGGACCATTTTCTTCCGGGCAGTAAATCTCTCCCGTTCGGGATAACAGAGACAGAGAGACCGAGAGACAAAGGTGTAAAAAGAGGAGAGACCGATCCAGCGGCAGGTGAACCGAGAGAGAGACGGGAAGAGGACAGAGTTAGGGGTGCTGTGTGTGGTGACGTGCGGTACAGTGAGTGTCCCTGTGGTCCTGGGGTCTGATCTACACGGAGACTCTGTGGTGCGTGGAATAGGACCCTCCACCGCTTCCAACCCAACCCCACAGAGAGCCTTGACTAGCTGTCCGCCTGATGACGGCAGCGGCTACAAAGTAACCTGCCTGCGCAGTGCAACCTGTAGACACACTCAAACACACACACACACACACACTCACACACACCTCTCGCACACGCATGCTATCAAACAAACAGACAAACACGCCCCACCCTCTTATTTGTGGTAACAGCATTACAACATTCATACGCACACACACACACACACACACACACAGACAAACAAATGTCAGCGTATTAGACAAATACAGGCAATATTACAGCAGACGACTGCACTCACAGGCTGCACGGTGCCGTTGTCACACACACACACACACACACACACTTACACACTAATATTAACCAAGGGATCAGCAGAATGAAGTCAGCGTGATGTATTATTCATTGGGCCTCAGTGGGTGGCCTTAGCCTGGGTTGCTATCACAATGTTAGCGCTCAAACACTCCGCTGGCTATTTATATGGGTTCACAATGAGAAGCCGCTCAAGGCCAGACCGGTAGCGGGCACAGAGTTACCCTTTTAAAAGCCATTAAAGCAGGGAATCTGGTACCACCTAATTCTTTTGTGTTTCCCTGTGTGTAATAGTGATCGAAATAGGAGCGGGTCTGCTGCTGCTGTTTGTGTGCTGGGCTCAAATAAATCGTTTCGGGAGAATGCGCTCTATGTCTGATACGTTTGCACACCAACCGCAAGAACTGTAGAAGTAGCGGGCGTCTATTTTCCTAGGCTACTTATGTGATGGGCTGCCTCCATTTCTATCGATCTCTCTCTCTCTCTTTCTTTCTTCCTCACCTCCCTCTGTCGTCCCACTCCATCTCTCTCCGGTCTCTCCCACATAGCCCTCACTCTCCCTCTCCCTCTCTCTCTCTCTCTCTGCTCTCTCTCTCTGCTCTCTCTCTCTGCTCTCTCTGTTTCTTTCAGCCTTGTCATTTCATGGCGTAGGGAGGTGTTTCATTGCTGGTATCGGAAACACCCCCGACCAAATCAAATGTTTCCCTGTCGCCTCCTTGCCACTCAATAAAGGGTCCTGTAACGGTGAGGACGATGTGACAGCGTGGGACCGCGAGGTGGGAACACAAACACTGGACTGAAGCACAGCCCCCCCCCCCCCCCCTACGTCCCCCCCCTACCCCTGGAGGGAGGCAAGCCGCCCCCAAACCGCTTACGTGGGGGAATGTTCAAAGACTCAAAACGCCAAATTGGCTTGATTAAAAAACGGGTCTGACCTGGGGGCCTCGATGGCGACAGAGAGACAGCGCCTATCGCCTCGCAGCATCTGGTGTGCCGCCGCTAGCGCGCCTAGCGCTGACACTCCTGCCCGCGCTAATATAGCCGTGAGTCACCATGCGTGCAGCGTGTAGTCATTCACGGAGGCATATTGATGAGCCTGGGTCTTTGAACTAACGCTAAGCTGCTTGCCACAGGATTTAGGCAAAGCGCCGCAGCCTGTCAGTGATCTCTTCATCGCCACGGCGTGCACACGGTGAGATAAAGATCCCATCAGAAACAAATGAAATGAACACGCACACACAGAAAAAGGACTAATTGTGGCGCGTTCCGTTGTCTTTAATGGTTCTACCTTGTAACGTCTGGGGAAACTAGGCTTTGTTCTGTTCCGTGCCGGCTCTCGTTCTCACAACACACACGCACAAACGCACACACACACACACACACACACACACACACACACACACACACACACACACACACACACACACACACACAAACACACACACAAAGCACAAACACACACTCACACACAAACTTCAGTCGGTCTCCACATAAAAGGGTGGTTCAGCTGAGCTGTATCCCGCAAAGAAAGCCTGGCTCTTAAAAGAGCAGGGCAGCTTCCTGTGAAATCTCTGATCCAGCCAACCATGGCATAGGAGTCAATCGCCAAGGCAACTGTTGGAGGCACATGCCTGCTCCCCCATATGGAGCCCTATAGGTGCCAGTTTACTCTGAGGACAGACACACACACGCACACACACACACACACACACACACACACACACACACACACACACACACACACACACACACAGAGACAATATCCATGCTTAACACATATAGACTTAAAGAGACGCATTACGCAGGTTGCACACATGCACACAAACACAGACATGCACAAACACGGCCCACACACACATACACATGCAGTCCAAACGCACACAGTCCACACAGCATTGGTCTCTGTCCTAAAGTCCTGTGTCCCCGTCAGCAGGGCTTCAGTGCAGCCAGGCTTGCAGGCTGGCCTAGCTTTGATCCACAAGGCACGCGACGGGGAGCAATTCACACGGCAGTCTCGGCAGCAGCACTCTCTTTGTGGAGAGGAGAGGGAGAAAAGGGGGAGTTAAAGGAGGGCAGAGAGAGAGAGAGAGTGTTCTGTCTATTTTTTTTTTTACTTTCCTGAGGTAGCGACGTGACCTTGTGATGTAGCCTGACACCCAATGTCCGTTGCCACGGAGATGGCTAATGTCTCAATGTCATTGGCTCCCTTCTTGCCAAAGAGAGAGAGGGGGGGGGGGGGGGGTGCTGACTGCTTAGACAGTTGAGCATCCCTGTACGGACACGCGTAGACAAACATACATACACACACAACAACACACACACATAAGTCATGCATGAACACAAACACATACTGTCCCGTATGCACAAGCTGTGCGCATGCAGGTGTGTGTGTATGCATTCCTAGGCGTCCAAATGACTGTACATATGCTGAACGTCACTCCCAGGCACACACCTTAAGCTGGAACTAGATTCAGTAAACACACAGATATCAACACATACAGTTGGGCACATGTTTGAACATACAAAATCCCTGTCACTAAAAAGCCAATGCCACTAGATTTAGTTTGCATGTATTATTACTTAGATCGCCAATATGATGAGATATATACATATCGTTTGGCACCATAGAAACACTTGGAGGTGCAGCCAGAGACAGGTAGCACGAGCCCTGCTTGTACAGTCAGACACTCTAATACTCGAGGGCTTTGCTAATGGCTGATATATAATGAAGCCATCCCTCTTTCCCTCTCAGTCTCCCACTCTCTCTCTCTCTCTCTCTCTCCCACTCTCTCTACCACAGCTCCCCGTCTTCCTCTCCCTCACTCGGCCCACAGCTCCTCTCTCTCTCTCTCGCTCTCCCGTCCTTTCCTCTCCGTCTCTCTCTCTCTCTCTCTCTCTCTCTCTCTCTTTCTCTCTCTCTCCCTCCCCACAGCGTCTGATGCAATCCTTTCCCAACACACTATCCAGCCTCCCTCTCAGACACAAAGAGCGGGAGAGAGCGCAGAGCGGCTTTGCGAGGGAGGAGAAGGTGGCAGAAGAGGAGGAGAAGGAGGAGGAAGAGGAGGATGAGCAGGGTGGCAGAGAAGGAGGAGGGGACCTCCTCCGAGACGTGCCAGTCCTCGCCATGTCTCTGCAGCACCACCTGTGGGGCGTGGGAGGGTACTGCCGGGGAGTTTTTTTTTTTTTTTTTTTTGAATGGCAGCGGATGGGGCCAGGCACAAAGGAAACAGTTTGCAACAGCAGCAGCAGCGAACGCTTTACTGAGCAATGTTCCCCTGTAGGGTGATGTCACTGATCGCGGATCTGTGAATTGTGTCGGGTGGCAATCATCAACAGGGCATGTGTGTATGGTCGGTGGAGGGGGGGGGGGGGGGTGCGTGTGTGTGTGTGTGTGTGTGTGTTTCAAAGAGTTGTGTGTTTGGCAGTGTGCGGGGAATTAAGTGCCCACGCGGGTTGTTTTTTTTTCCATGTGAGCACGTGAGCGCGTGTTATTTTTTCCAGCGCACGGCAAATTGCCTTTGTTCAATTGCATGTGTGATGGTGGCTGTGATGCGGTGTGAATATGGGAGAACATTTGCATGCAGCGTTCTTCTGTGTGTCGCTCAGGGTGTTCAGGAATTGTGCCCTCTCTATCTTTTCCCTCCCTTTTTTGTCTCTTTCTCTATCCCCTCTCCCTTAACCTCACTCCCATATTATCCCCTATTCCCCCTCCCCTCTCCCTCTCTCTCTTTTTCTTTCGCTCTCTCTCTTGCCCCCTCCCCCTCTCTGTCTAGAACAGTGTGTTCAATAATTCACTGGGAGGGGGAGGGAGGGGGGGGGGGGGGGGGGTTGTAGAGGGGCCGCCTCGGCAGGGGGTGCGCCAGCTGACAGTGTACTCAGACAAAGCTGTCAAACCGGGGAAGAATCAGGTGGCTGCAGCTAGGGCTGCAAGGAGACCCCGTTCTTCCTCCGACCAAACACACACACACACACACACACACACACACACACACACACTCATACTATAACACACTCTCAGACAGCTACTACGATGACCCTCTGTCCCAATCTATAATGACCCCCATCTCTCTCTTCTCTCTCTTTCCCTCTCTCTTTCTCTCTTTCTCTCTCTCTTTCCCTCTCTATATCTCTGTCTCTTTCTCTTGCGCACACACACGCAGACAACCCAAACCCTCTCAGAGCACAGCATGGGGTCTGACTAATCGGTCCCCCTTTCATTCAGCCTGAGTTTGCCATCACCCCTAGACACAGCACAAGGGGCAGTGCAATGCAAGAAACACAAACACACGCAACGGCATGCACCCACAAACACACTCACACATATACACACAGACAGACACACACTCCTCCCTCCCCCTTAGGGAAAAGCCATCTCCTTATTGTTCTAAGGGGAGTCAAGGGGGGTCAAGTCTGTCCAACCCCCCACTCCAACTCCCCCTTCTCTCTCCCTCTCTCTCTCTCTTTCTCTCTCTCTCTCTCTCTCTCTCTCTCTCTCTCTCTCTCTCTCTCTCTCTCTCTCTTTCTCTCACACACACACACCCTTCAACACATCACACTGCTTACAGAGAAAGACACAGGGGGTAGGAGAGAGAGAGGGACAGAGAGAGAGAGAGACGCAACGAGCAAAACAGAGAGGGAGAGAGAGCGAAAGAGAGAGAGAGAGAGATTCTTTCACAGGGACTTTGCCCCGCTATTCCCTCATTGTTTACCTCCTCCCTCCTCCCTCCTCTTCCTCTCTTCTCCTCCTCACACATTCACTCCCTCGCTCCTTTGGAGTGAAAGAGTATCTACTTTGATTCCACCATCCTCTGCCTCTTCCCTTGAGTGGAGGCGCACCAACCTTATTTTTTCATCCCTCCCTTCCCCTCTCCCTCCCTCCCTCCCTCCCTCCCTCCTCCTGCCCACCTCCTCCTCGCTTTGCATCGCCACCGCTGACGACGGATCTTTTACACGACTCTCTCTCCCTCTCCGCCTCCCTCTCGCGCTGTCTCTCGCCCTCTCATCGTTTGCTCAACACAGAGCCAAAGAGAAGACAATGCCGTTCAAACAGGCAAATGAATAAGCGCGCCGCAATTGAACAGGCTAACAAGCCGCAACACAATGAGGATGACAACGGCGAGGCTAAGCCCAGGAGGAGGAGGAGGAGCTGACGAAGAGGAGAGTCGACTGTGCACGTGTGTGGGGGGGGCAGGGGGGGGGGGCGCCGTTTAATTGCGGTCGTCTCCTGGACGTGCCCACGGAGTTCAAACAACGTGGGTAACATTTGGACGTGCGCGTGACAACCGCGTGACATTTCACTCACAACAAGAAAAAAGTGTTTCACTCCCAACCCACAACTTTCAAACTCGTGTGCAGTCTGTTTTGCACCCAGCACTCGCTCACGCACTGGCAAAAGCCCTGCTCCTGGGGTGAGTTGTGAGATAGCAGTGGGTTTAAGACCCTGTCAGAGGAAGGGAGGAGCCGGAGAGGAAGAGAGCGGCAGTGTGGGTCGCTCTTGCCAGCTTTTTACTTTACAGATGCTGCCTCCTTAGAGCTGGGGCTAGTTCAGTCTCCTTAGAGCTGGGGCTGGTTCAGCCTCCTTAGAGCTGGGGCTGGTTCAGTCTCCTTAGAGCTTGGGCAGGTTCAGTCTCTGTAGAGCTCGGGCTGGTTCAGTCTCCGTAGAGCTGGGGCTGGTTCAGTCTCTGTAGAGCTCGGGCTGGTTCACTCTCCGTAGAGCTGGGGCTGGTTCAGTCTCCGTAGAGCTGGGGCTGATTCAGTCTCCTTAGCTGGTTCAGTCTCCTTAGAGCTGGTTCCATCTCCTTAGAGCTGGTTCAGTCTCCTTAGCTGGTTCAGTCTCCTTAGAGCTGGTTCCATCTCCTTAGAGCTGGTTCAGTCTCCTTAGAGCTGGGGCTGGTCCAATCTCCTTAGCTGGTTCAGTCTCCTTAGCTGGTTCAGTCTCCTTAGAGCTGGTTCAGTCTCAGAGCTGGGGCTGGTTCAGTCTCCTTAGAGCTGGGGCTGGTTCAGTCTCCTTAGAGATGGGTCTGGTTCCGTCTCCTTAGAGCTGGTTCAGTCTCCTTAGAGCTGGGGCTGGTTCCGTCTCCTTAGAGCTGGGGCTGGTTCAGTCTCCTTAGAGCTGGGGCTGGTTCAGTCTCCTTAGAGCTGGGGCTGGTTCCGTCTGTGGAAAGCGCACCGTAGCCCGAGGGGCAGGTCACACTCCTCACGCCTCCCCAGTCTGAGGATTATCCCCCACTAACCGTGTCGCTTTTTATGATCAAAAAAGATTCTAGTGCTTTGTAGATCCCTGTGATTTGATGTATTTTTATTTTAAATAAATATTAGGATTTTTTTTGGTTTTCCGAACCATACTCCTTTTAGTGATATTACATCCAGAGTGATATTCATAATGAACTAATTTTGTAATTATTCCCATGCTGAGATATGGCACTTGCCATGTAAATCCGATTTTGTGATTTTGAGTCTCGACTTGGTTCTCTGAAGTCGTGGGACTCGTCAGATTTAGTATGCGGTGTCTAATTAAGGTGGCACGGGAGCTATGTCTTCATTAGCAAACTGTCACAAACAAACCTCTTTTCAGAACCGAATAAACTAAGCCCGCTCACGTCTTCACTTCAACGTAATCCAAAGCCCCTAGGAACGGGGGGGGGGGGGGGGGGGGGGGCTTTTAGTGCAATGCAAAACGTGTTCCTC
Organism: Galaxias olidus; assembly: GCA_026901105.3. Lineage (NCBI taxonomy): Eukaryota > Metazoa > Chordata > Actinopteri > Galaxiiformes > Galaxiidae > Galaxias > Galaxias olidus. Next base: position 123,905 of record JAPMUY010004958.1, read on the forward strand.
AAAAAGTGACGTCTGCCACAGCGACTATTTTCAAAGTAGGAAACGTGCGCGCAACGAGCCATCGAAAGCCTTCTGTCGGCTCTCATTTCCACGGGAAGAGCTTTCATTTCATAAATAAGCAACAAGTGTTAGATAAGATGAACTGTCGATTTTCCTTCCGACGGCAGTCATTTCGGCTAAGCCGCCGACTCCTGAAGTCTGAGGTGGAGCCGAGCGACATTCCCCTCTCTGTTCTTGAACCCTTTCCCCGCTCAACACAATTTCCCCGACGAGGGTGTTTAATGGAACGCCAGGGAAAAGGCCGGGAGAGATTGAAGTGGCACTGTTACGCCGCCACGGCAACAGGTAGACCTCCACCTACTGGCAGCCGTCCACCCCCCTTCCCTGTCACGCTGCTCCGTGTCACCGTCTCTGCTTCTCCGACACACACACATTCTGCACTCACAAACACACACACACACACACACACACACACACACACAGACACACATACACACACACACACACACACACACACACAGCTTCAAACCCCCCTCCTCCTCTTTGCAGCGTTCAAGCCCTCACACTTCACCACCGATCACTAACCCAGCTCAATAGTCTCACGCTCGGGCAGTCTGGCGGACCTGTTGTTGCACTGCCGCTCACACACACACACACACACACACACACACACACACAAGTGACTTACGCACACCCGGTGAGCGGCTGTCTGTCTGGCAGTGTGAGTCTTTGCCATCTGCGAGCGCGGTGACATGAACTCACGTCAGGCTTACGCTCACAGCGGTAGGGTGTGTGTGGGTGTGTGTGTGCGTGTGTTGATGTGTTTGTGTGTGTGTGTGCAGGTGCCGACGGCAGCCAGAGGTGTCAGCGTCACGGCTGCCAAGAGAAACAGTCACCACTGCCGACACAGCATGGAAGCCATTAGCTTAGCCCGTCCTTCTGTCTGTCTGTCTCTCTATCTCTCGCATACGCACGCATGCACAAAACACACATATGCTTACACACACACACACACAAACACACACACACGTATTAACAAACAGCAAATAAAAATCGAACTTGTTTACCCTCACGAGCGCGCACCCAGTCACAATAACATGCGTCTCTGCCTTCTAGAAACACAGACACACAGACAAACATAGCCCCTGGCAGAGGTCATAGACTGTTAGACTATTTACACACAGTGTCTAAACGCTCCTCCGACCTTCGACCTCCGACCCATTATCACCCTGCCCGAGGGTTGTGCCGAAGCAGGAAGTGTGTGTGTGTGTGTGTGTGTGTGTGTGTGTAGCGTCGGTGGTAGAAGCAGTGTGTTGGGTTTTTGGGGGGACCGGTAGCAGCTCACCTGGTGCCTAGAAGTTTCTCCTCCAACTCGTAGGGCTTGACGAACCACTTGCCGATCCTCACAAAGTCCTTTTCCATCAGACACCTGAGCACCGGGAGAAAGAAGAGAGAGAGAGGGTTTACGGCAGAGCTGTCGAGTCCTCAGGGCTACCGTGAGGTCGGTTTGCTCTGAAGCCGAGGCTGTTGCTTGAAGAGAAACATTGACTAAGGCGGGGGTTTGTGTTTTTTCAATGAAACCGCCTTGAATGAAAAGGATCCAGCCCTGGGCGAGTGTAAAGAGTTATGTGAGGACTGTTTGACTCAAGGTCATCGGAAAGGTTAATTCACCTGCCGCCCCAACCCAAATGGTAATCACTGATGCTTAACTTAACGAAGAGCAAATATGCGCTGCTTCATTAAACAGGGGAGCGTGGCCTGGTAGGAGAAAGAGAAAGGCAGCCTCCCTGAGCCGTTGAGCCAGGCTATCGTTTCGTTAAAGGCGAGCCTATGGCGCACTCTCCCTTTAACCACATCGTTTTAGCAAGTAAGCATATCCCTGTCTTCGACTACGGAACAATTCTCCAAAGTCAATTATCTAAGATTAACCATGTTTAAAAAGAGGAGGGAGGGGCAGGGGGGTTCAAAATGTGGAAGTGTTCAACGGCGCTACTTAAAGATAGAAGCGGGAAGATCTAAGGACCGCTGAATGCTGTATCCACTGCAGAAAATATGATATTCTCTCCAACATTTCTGGATGACATTATGTTTGTTAACTTATATATTATATATTATATGGTGGGGAGATGTCTGGTTCTACTGAAATACTAATTGACATACTGTAATGAGGAAAAACAGCTACGGACCGTAAACTCTGTTTTTCATTCATTAGCTCATGGAAACGTTTCAAGGTGAGCTTTTGTTGATTACTAAAATAATTTACGCTTACTAACTTAAGGCCACATTTCAGGATGCTTTGAACAAAGAAATATATTTCATGATCCTTGATACATCATGTATAAACACATTAAGTAATTATTGCCTGAAAAATACCTAATTGTATTACCTAACCTGTATTTAGTATGTATAACTAAAAAGCACTCAGCAAAAGTTGGTATAGGCAATATACGTTGTTCACCTTGTCAAAGATGGGCTTGTGAATCTGAATAATGCATCGCGACATGGTGGTAAATGTTTAGAATGACGCTGGTGTGAAGCTGTTAGCCGCAGTGATCTTACCTCTCAAGCAGGTTGTGGATGGCCTTGAAGAGGAGGGTCCTGCACTCGTAGGACAGCCCACACTCCCACAGTCCCTCCTCGGCCACTGAAACACAGACACAGACACACGTTAGTGGTTTAGTAACAATTAACAACAAGAGCTATGAAGGCTGTTACGTTAGTTAGTTCACCCGTGATAACAACAAAAGCTATACAAATAATAATAATAACAATCATAGTATTGTTTAGGTAAACGACTTATTTTGTGCCACACACACACACACACACACACACACACACACACACACACACACATACAGTCACTCATATTGTCCTTCCTGGCTTATCTGTTGAACAGAACGCCAATTGTTTTACACACTAGCAGCCGTTGCACTGTGCAAACAATATCAATTGAAAGACGAGATGTTGAAGCCAACGTGTTAACTGTGGCAGCTCTCTAAAGAAACCTCGCTGGAACCAACGAGCGCGCACCTTGACGACCTGCAGTACATACAATGGGTCTGGGCCTGTCATCGAGCTGTCCCTGCGTTGACACAGACACCAACCCTACTGGGGCTTTCCGCTGAGCCGACGGATTCCAACCTCCCCTTAAAGAGCCTCGTTCAAACCAAACTAGAGAGAGAGCGCAAACACAACGTAAACAGACAGCTTTCAAACACAAAGAGACGCCAAGGAGAGGGGGGAAAAAAACCTGCTCCCTTTGGCTGCCTCATTGTTGTGGAAGTGCACTAACAGAAGAAGTGAACCTTTCCTCTTCAAACAAGTACACGCAAGTACTGAAAGCTACGCCGGTCTGGCATCCCACAAGAGATAGGCAAATACGCGATTCATCGCGCTAACAATCTAGCGAGCACTAGTTGCTCCTGGATTTCCACTGCGCTACACACTTGCATGGTGGTTTGGCCCTGAATAACCTATAGCTGAGCTGGGCTTTCAGGCCTATGTTGTAAGGTTGTGAGACTATGTCGCGTTGTGCTACCTCATTTATTGTAGGTCACAGAACTCTGTGGTAAAAGGCAACCTGAGCCGCAGCGATCTGCTGGAGGTGTGGGTGGTCCACACACCGTGAAAATGAAAGACCCACTGGTCGATGTGGATGTGTGAAAAGTTGAGTTGCTGAGAGCCATCAGATCAAAGATGGAGGAGGAAGAGAGGGCAAGGAAGAAGAGGAGGTTAAGGAGGCGGAGGAGAAGGGAGGTCAGCAGAGTTGTGGCCCAGTCATGGCACTAGTGATGTGGGCTTAAAACCAACTGTGTCTGTGTGTGTGTGTCTGTGTGTGTGTGTGTGTGTGTGTGTGTGTGTGTGTGTGTGTGTGTGTGTGTGTGTGTGTGTGTGTGTGTGTGTGTGGAGTGGGAGGGTCAGAAAAAGGGCCGAGCGTGTTTTTTGGGAATAATCGGACCAGAGTGTGAAAATTTACATATATGTGTGCATCCCAACAAGATTTCATCCATAACCACATGTATTGGTATGTGCATACAGTGTGTATGTGTGTGTGTGTGCGTGTGTGTGTGTGTGTGTGTGTGTGTGTATGTGTGTGTGTTGCCCAGGCGCGTGTACAGCTGTCAGGCTCACTGCACCAGTGGCACAGTGAAGCCCTGTGCAGCTGTCAGCTCCAGTTAGCCAACACTGGGAGAGGGAGCGCTTCTGCCTCTCCTTGCTGCTAGTGCAGCGAGCACAGAGCCACGGGCTGGACCATGCAAGCAGAGAGAGAGAGAGAGAGAGAGAGAGAGAGAGAGATGGAGGGGAAGGGGGAGGATGAGGAAAGGGATACGGAGAGAAAGAAAGAGAGAAAAAAAACTCAGCTCTTAGTTCCTGTGTTGAGTCAGCAGCCAGGGCTCACGTTTCAACTCCGACCTGGGTGTTGTAGTGAACAGACTGACACCCTCTGATACCCCCCCTCCCCTCCCCCAAACACACACACACACAGACACAATGCCCCCCCTATTCACTGCTGCGGTGGTGGGTTGTGTGATGTCTGTCCCCTATAAGAGCAGCAGGGTGGCTGCCTGTTGTTGTGGATGTGAGTTGCCTCTTTGTTCTGCGCTACATACCTGCAGGGGGACTGCGAGGCTTGTGAGTGGGTGCTGTGTTTACTTACAGGATGGCGGCAATCAAAAAGCACCACAGATACAGGGAGGGAGGGAAGGAGGGAGGGAAGGAGGGAGAAACAGGGGAGGGAATGACAGATCGCCCACGGGAGAGGTGGGCCCAAAGAGGTTGATCTTTTTTTTACACCTCCTTTTCGGGTTTGTGTATTTATTTATTTCTCCCCTCTCTATCTCTCTCTCTCTCTTTTTCTCTCTTTCGCTCTCCTACTCTCTCTCTCTCTTTTCTGGCTTTGTTGATATTTCCCTCCCTTTTTCACACTGGACTGAATTAAATTTCCTTACTCGCCAGAATTCCCCGGTAACCATGGCAACACTGGCGGTAAGAACACAGCTCTCCGGCATTCAATTCCACCGTCGCCCAGCCGCCCTCTCCCTCCTCCTCTCCCTCCCTCCCCACCTTCATCCTTCTCTACGTCCCTCTCTCTTTCCCCCTTCTGTCTTCCAGTAACCCCACCCCCCTCTCCACACTCTCTCTTGCTCCCTCCCATCCTCCCACCCTCCCTCCCTCCCTCGTTCATTCCCGCTCCAGGGCTCAGACAGGAAGCTAGCTCCAGCCAGATATTCTACAGGGAAGAGAGAGAGGGAGAGAGAGGGGTAGAGAGAGGCACAGAGCGAGAGAACGGAGAGAGGGAGGGAGAAAGTGAGAGAGAGAGTGAGCTTCATGAGCGGAATGCCAAGTCTTCAGCAAATCCAGCTCATTAGCTCTCGCCCCTCGCTCTTTCTCTCCCTCTCTCGCTTTCTCCAACCATTTTTTTCTTCTGCCAGTCTGCCACCACCCATCTCCATTTACCTGTCTTCTACCCCCCTCCCCCCCCTCCCCCCTCCACACTCCTCCTCCTTTACTCCTTATACCTCCAGTCTGCTCTAGCATCTACAGCACATAGACACCTTTTTACCCCGGGATCGAGTCCCCCAGCCTGGGGTGAAGTTCCTCTTAACTCCCCCCACCACCACCACCACCACCCCCAGCAGCAGCAGCAGCACCTCCACCACCTCCAGCCAGCCAGTCACACAATGGGCTCGCAGCTCCCGGGGGAGACCCCGCTAAGGAAGCCCCAGCTGATAGCATCTCCCTGTTCCACCACTCTCTGTCTCCTTCTCATTACCTCACTTCCTGTTCGCCCCGTTACAGAGCGCCGGTATCCCGGGGGGCCATGGAGAACAGGTATCAAAGTGAGATACGCCGAGACTATTACCGTTTAGTGACACGGTGGAGTTATGCGTGTTGCCAGTCGGTCCCCAAACACCAGGAACATGTGCAACACATTACGGGAACTGTTTACATAAGGGGGGCCCACAGAGGAGCCGGCTCCTCACAGCTAAACCCTTATCACCGGGAGGTGCCACTTGTATTCCCATGTGTGTGTACACACACACACACACACACACATACACACAAAACATAGATACATATACTCTCTCACTCCCTGTGTGTGTGGGTGTGTGTGTGTGTGTGTTGTTGTTTCAATCTCTCTCCCCTTTTCATACACCCACAGACACCCACACCCACACGCACGCCGACGCACGCGCACGCAGAAAGTGGAGTGTGAAAGAGGACGTGCGATATTAACGATGAAAGTCCTTCCAGAGACCTGGGGTCTTTCTAAACAGATGAGTAGCCGTCGACACATCGGGGTCCACCCGGCTACGAATGGAACGGGCCTGGACCTCACGGAGACGCACCACGATACACACTCTGATCTGAAACGGTCACACTTAACCCTGACCACCCCTGACTGTAATTTGTGGTACACGCAACATCTATAAAGATAAAGATAGTGATTCGGGTCGCTCTTGCAGTACTAGACCGTCGGGTTCATATTATTTTTACACTCTACTGTATATCAAGAGGATTGTCTTTTAAACAAAAAGAGAGGAAGCCTCAGAACATAGACGCTTACAGTGTGCCATCATTCTCTCTTACTCTCTGTCTCTCCTCTCTCTGTCTAGATATACAGACAATGCATCGTCTGCTATTGATTCTCAAATTACTCATTTGAATATAAAGTGCTGAAACAATAGTCAAATATACTACCAGACATTGTTTGTTTGTATGTGTGCACCCAAAAAGAATGTAAACAGAGGTTGTGCTGCGTCATAATACAGCAAAAAAGAATAATAAATTGGGGTAAGTTGAAAACCAAATTATACTTTGAATCAACGCCAATATCCACGAATTGAACCATGAAACAATTGTACTGAATGGGCAACACCCTCTTTCAAGTAATAAATAAGATCAAGATCGATGCCTCAATGTTTAAAGTGATTGCCTGTCACGTTAGCATGCTGTTGCGTGTGATGCAGGGAGTTGATGAGCTTGTAATGGGTATCTAGATAGGCAAGTTCCCACTCTAACTGTAACCGTGGGCTGTCTGCCTCTCTGTAGACTGGAAAAACCAGTATGACCATGTGTTCCTACATGGATTTAAACTGTCAGGTTAGACACACAGTTTCAACCTCGCTCTACTGGGACTTGTGGGACAGAGTGTGTATGTGACTGACTGTTTAGTTGTGTAGGTGAGAAAGAAAAATAAAGCGAGAGATAGTTCTGTGTGTGTGTGTGTGTGTGTGTGTGTGTGTGTGTGTGTGTGTGTGTGTGGTCACGTCTGACCCTGCCCCTCCTGACCATCTCGCCACAATGCAGCTCAGCTGCAGCACGACCCAAACACAAATAAGCTGTGATGGAACTGGGTCGCCGCTTCCATCCTCCATCAGTCTTCCTCTCTCTCTGTTTTTCCTTCCCTTCTCTCTCTCTCTCTCTCTCTCTCTCTCTCTCTCTCTCTCTCTCTCTCTCTCTCTCTCTCTCTCTCTCTCTCTCTCTCTCTCTCTCTCTCTCTCTCTCTCTCTCTCTCTCTCTCTCTTTCCTTCCTTCTCCACTTGTATTTCTCTAGCCACATATTTCGGCCTATATATAAACTGCAACCCTGCAATGACTGTTGCGATAGCGACAAGGCAATTTACAGAGCATGCATCAAAATCAACGAGCGTATGTCGACACTCTCCACTTTGACTTGGGACTTTGATATGCCGTCCCTCTCACTTTACTACATCCTGCACTCATTCCCTTTCCCTCTCCGCTGTCTCTCCGCCAACGTTTTCTCGCTCCACACTTCTTTACTTCCTTCTCCTGCGCGGCCCAAAACCACCACCAGGTGGGGTGCCCCCTGACCATAGAGTACTGACAACACAGGACAAAGATGCCATTGATCCTAGGCTAAGAGAGAGAGAGGGAGAGAGGTTAGAGAGAAAGAAAAGAGGAAAGGCAGGGGAAAAGGGAGGAGGAGAGGGAGAGCCCATCCTCATCTCTCTCTCTCTCTCGCTCTCTCTCTCTCTTTCTCTCTGTCTCATCGTGTCATTTGTCTTGGATCGATAGCGCCAGCGGGCTCGGTGTCCGACGGTGTCTCTGCGGTGTGCTGGCGATGAGCTCTCCCAGAGCCCAGGCATGTGTGTGAGTGTGTGTGTCTCTGTGTGTATGTGTGTGTGTGAGTGTGTGTGTGTGTGTGTGTGTCCATAGAAGCCTCACTTTATTAATGACCCTGCTGCATGTCTGAGCAGAGGCAGGGGTAGGTATGTGTTGCCATGTGTGTGTGTGTGTGTTTGCGTGTGTGTGTGTGTGTGTGTGTGTGTTTGCGTGTGTGTGTTTGCGTGTGTGCCTTCATGAGGGAGACAGAGAAGGAGGGAGACGGAGAGCCGGAGAGGGAGACTCAATTCTCACGGGCGGGCGTGTCAGTACGGGACCCCTCGTTCACTAATGGGCCCACACCGCCATTAGAGCAGATTACCAGGGAAGGTAATGAAGCAATACGCTCTTAGTGTACGTCGGTGTGTGTGTACGCGGATGTGTGTGTGTGTGTGTGTGTGTGTGTGTGTACAGGAGGTCCTCGGCAGTCCCGCGTAGAAGGGGACAATGCACAGTGGCAGGTGTGTAATGGTCTCCGGTGGTTCCCAGCCCGTGATAGAGCGGCGTGCGGCGGGCGGCGGGGGCTGCCAAGTCAGATGGAGAGGCGGGCTGCTGTGCTGTCTGAGGCTGACAGTGGAGAGCTCTGTCTGACTGGGGCAGACCATCAAAAAACCAGGTGCCAACGCTCAAAAAGGGGAGGGCTTACATTCCATTAAACCCTGGTGTTCATCAGGATATATGATTATTGAAAACAAACGCGCTTTAATTCTAAAGTGATTTTTCTATCATTGTTTTAATAAATGAACTTCCCAATAAGGATATACTGTATCTCCTTGGATATGAGATATTCATACCTGTTCCAAAGGTCTTTCAAATGTATGGAGATTCCTCACAAGCACTCGTTTAAAAGCGCTGAATATTCTAGCAATAATGTTTTTATCGTTTTCTTTCGGTAAGAACGCAGTCTTAGGGTCCTTAGAGAAGACAAAACACTGTGTGAACATCAAACAGCACTAACGAGGAATTCCACTGCAACATGCTCTATCCAAGATGAGAGAGATCGGAAAAAAACTACAGTAAGAAACTGCTGCTGTAAAAAAAAAAAAGAAGCTGTTTGTCACAATTGAAAAAGCAGTAGGGAAAGTTGCATGTTGAGTGTGTGGGTAGCGTGTGGGTTTCTGCAGAAAATATTAAACTGACACACCCACACACACATCCTCCTATTTTTTAAGGGATCATACTGGTAACATCCATCGCGTGTATGAAATATTACCCTAAAATAACAGGAGCCTATAAACCCTGGTGTAAATGGATCACCAGTTAGGTTTAGGGTTAGGATTACAGTAAAAAAGAGCTCTGGCTCAACATAGTTGGACCGTCAGCCGGTAATATGAGTCCATATATTATTGCGTGTGCACGTACAGGCCAGGCAGAGCCGTATGGGTTGGAGCTCATACAGAAATGTATGTGGTGAGCGCAGGTTCCTTTGGCAGCTGTTCTAGGTGACTGACTAGCAGCAGAGCGCTGGGACTGGCCGATACTGGCACACACACACACACACACACACACACACACACACACACACACACACACATACATACAAATATACATTATATACGTATATATATATATATATATATATATATATATATATATATATATATATATATATATAATATTTAAATATACAAATATATGTTACAAGTCAAATAAATACATACTTAAAAACATTGTCCTCACTTGTACTGCACCTATTATCAGAATTGCTACCTCAGCTATATTTTTTTTTTTTAAATGACTGGTGGTTCAGCATGAAAGAAATGTGTTCAGCAGTTTCATCGGAGGAGGCGCAAGCTAAGGAGACAGAAAAGGCAACGACAACATCTCACTTTCCTCTTCAAGTCCTCCTCTCATCTCCTGCTCCTCTCCTCCCTTCTCTCTCTGGCTGTTTAAAATAGAGCTCAACAGCAGAGAACGCCTGAACCAGCAAACAACCCAGTTCAGAGCAAACAGAGTGTGATTGGTGTGTGTGTGTGTGTGTGTGTGTGTGTGTGTGTGTGTGTGTGTGTGTGTGTGTGTGTGTGTGTGTGTGTGTGTGTGTGTGTGTGTGTGTGTGTGTACCAGCTATGGCACGGGGCATTGGCTGGCATATGCCCAGGGGCAACGGATTCTGCTGCAGCCATTCCCCTAGCCTGGTCTTGAAAAATCCACCACTTTGCTATTTAATTTCCAACGGGAATTAACCAAGGATTTGGCTCCCCCGGATCTTTCCCCAGAACAAGAGAAGCCGTCTCTCTCTCGCTCTCTCTCTCTCTCTCTCTCTCTCTCTCTCTTCTTATCACTTCATATTTGACTTTCCTCTCCTTTTATCTGTCTCTCCGCTCCCCCTTTCAACGCTCAATACATGTGTTTTCAAGTAAGGGCTCGGGGCTGAGACGGACGATAGCCGGGGTGGATGTGGGGACGGACGCGCGTGTTTTATCGCCGGACGACAGTGGTGCTAGCTGACATGGCGGAGGGTAGAGGTCATCTTCAGGCACCTCAGAGTGAGAGAGCTCACCCCTTCTTTTCTCCGCATTTCCTGTCCGCCGTTTCCTTTTTTTTATTCTTTCTTTAGCGTTGGATCAAAGTCACCCGCGTTCCTCTAATTTTGTCTCGTTCTCTCTACATTTCTCCCTCGCGCTCTCGCTCTCTCGACTTGTTTATTTGTTCTTTCCTTCCCCCTCTCTCTCTGTCTCTCTCTCTCTCTCTCTCTCTCTCTCTCTCTCTCTCTCTCTCTCTCTCTCTCTCTCTCTCTCTCTCTCTCTCTCTCTCTCTCTCTCTCTCTCTCTCTCTCTCTCTCTCTCTCTCTCTCTCTCTCTCTCTCTCTCTCTCTCTCTCTCTCTCTCTCTCTCTCTCTCTCTCTCTCTCTTCCCGGCCTGGGGACAGCCACCCACCACCTCCCTTAGCTCGCGTGGAACATGTACAGCGTGTTGGGGTGACACTCGACTACCCTGGCCCAGTGGCAATGTTACCAAACAACTGGCCCATCTGTCCTGCTCGCTCACCATCTACTCTGCTGCTGAGGAACGGGCCCGCACACGGGAGGGTGCAGTATGAGCCACGCTGGTCAACACCGCTGCCTTTATCCACGGTGTGAGACAGGACAAGAAAAGAAAGCACGCGGAGTGGAATGACCGCTTAACATGGTCCGAAATGCTATACATGCAAAGAAAACACGCTGAAGCACAGAGTCCCATTTATTACAAATAAATCTTAAAAAAGGGAGTGCCAGAGAGAGTAACGATGAAGAGAGCAGTTCTCCCTCCCTCTCTCTCTCTCTCTTTCTCTCTCGCTTTCTCTTTCCCTCTCTCTCTCCCTCTCTCTCTCTCTCTCTCTCTCTCCCTCTTTCTCTCTCTCTCCCTCTCTCTCTCTCTCTCTCTCTCTCCCTCTCTCTCTCTCTCTCTCTCTCTCATCTGTCAGACTGGGCCCTGAGTCAAGACCTTCCACAACACATGGAAATACCAGAGCCCTCCTCACTGTCATTTGCCCTTTCCCCTCACACTCTTTCTGCGCTCTCTCTCTCTCTCTCTCTCTCTCTCTCTCTCTCTCTCTCTCTCTCTCTTTCCATTTCTCTCCTTTCTGCTTTCCCCCCTCCCCCCATCCCCCTCCTCTTCTTTCTCTATCTCACGCTCTCTTACAGCTCTTTTTCTCTTTCAGCTGTCTCTTCCCTCTTTCGTTTTTTTCTCTCCCTCCCTTTGAAGCCTGCAGACAAATAGGGTGGGTGCCCCAGCTGAAGGGTACACACACACACTCACACATTCACATACACATACACAAACACAAACACAAACACACACACATTCACATACACATACACAAACACAAACACAAACACACACACACACACAAATACACAGTAGTCTCAGAGACCCAGATAGATGGACAGAGCTGAAAAGTATGCAAGAGGAGTGAAATAAAGGAGGGGGAGGAGGAGGGATAAAACGAAGGAGGAAATCTGGAGTCAATTAGGTGAGCCAGTCGGAGCACTTACATAGTTCTGGTGGTGAGTCAGGCACAGAAGGGCTTGTGTGTGTATGCATGTGTGTGTGTTTGTGTGTGTGTGTGTGTGTGTGTGTGTGTTCGTGTCCGCTTTTTTACGCGCGTCGTGTACATATACATTCATGTGCATTTGTGCGCGCGCGCATGTGTCTGGATGTGTGTTTTTGGCACCCGCGCAACCCCGTGTGGGGGAGCATGAGTGTGTGAGTGCCCTCGCAAACACATTAAACCTCCCCTTCCTAGCCCTGTTCTCTGTGAGCGCCAAGGCACCAGTGTGTAGGACCAAGGGGGAGTCGGGTTACACGGCCGACCCAGCCTCACCCCTCCTGAGCTGGGGTCAGAGCCCAGGGTAAGAGGGGCGGACTGGCTCTCCTCCAGGCCATGTCAACACAACGGACCCTGCTGCTTCTTTTTAACACGTCCACTACATGCCTCCATGTACTAACCTTGGGAGCCTTTGTTTTGTCGAGTTATTTGGCACAGTTTACACAGGGGACTTTGCGAGAATCGCTTAACTAGGCTGTTTTACTTTGGATCAGTCAGTCGGAAGGTCACGCTGCAACTCTCGGCAACTGTTCACCCACTTGCTTTAAACTGAAACAGTTGTTGCGTATTAGCAGAAATGTGGCGGGTGCCAATGGATGTTTTGTAAATAGAATTGACCACTCAAATAGCCCGATATTTAAACAAACACAAAAGTGGTTATGGAATACAGCCCATAAAATTCCACCTGTATCACATCAACAGAAGGACATGGAAATCATTTCCCAGTTTCACAAGCCTGTTTCAGACACAATTCAACTCAAAGCTTTACTGCCGCGATACCTTGCTCTTTTTCATTTCTTTCTCATTTTCGTTCTTTAACATGCCATACAATTCAACCCCACCCCCTAAGGAAACCTGTTATCCCTGGTTGGAGGTGACACATCAGTCAGTGCCCCCACTCCCAACAGCCGCCAATGCTGTTTTATTCATAACAGCACTGATCTGTGGTGGAAGCCATGAGCACTCTCGCTCAGCATGTCACACAGCCAGGCTGGGGCCGATATTTGGAGCCAGTGGCACCTCTCAGAGCATGCATTAGGCATTCTGATGAGAGAGAGAGAGAGTGAGAGAGAGAGAGGAGAGAGAGAGAGAGAGAGACAGAGAGAGAGAGAGAGAGAGAGAGAAAGAGAGAAAGAGAAGGAGACAGAGGAGGGGTGTAGAGAAAAAGATAAATAGGTGAAGAGACAGAAAGAAGGAGAAAACAAGCGAGAAAAAGAGAGAAAGAAAGAATGCGAGAGAAAAAATAAATGAATAAGCAACTGTCTGAAAAGGAGAGAAGAAGAAAAAAAAATGGAGGAAGTGGTTGAGAGTCATTCCCCTCCTGTTTTACTCCCCGAGGAGCCCAACTCTCCATGTTGGAGGAGGGATGTGATACGCACACTCACAGCTATACATAAAACACACACGCACACGCACACGCACGCACGCACGCACGCACGCACGCACGCACACACACACACACACACACACACACACACACACACACACACACACACAGGAGACCAACGGATCGTTACATCGCAGGAAATAGACCCCGAACACGCATGAATCTTATTGGACGGATAATTAAAGGAAATCAGCAGAATAAAGCAGGGAAATATGCGTGGTGCAGTACATTACCCATTTACATAACTAAGCCACACGGACAAGCCACAGCTTGTTTGCATAATAGCTACAAATACTCTTTCTTTTTGATAGTACCACACGCTTATTCTCTCATTTTATCACTTAATTTCATCAGAAAGAGACATTTTATGTATGATAAGCTAATCTCATCACAAGCCATGCCCTGACTACTCCATCTTACAATACTCTGAGCGAAATTAAATATGCACCATAACTAACTCCTTTAGTTCTACAAAGTGAAAATGTGTAGTCAATTAGGGGAGTTAGTAAAGATTTGTAGAATACAATATTATGTATCGTCGCATTGTATTAGTAGAATAAAAATAGCCTATCACTTTGCCATATAGCCAGCACGTTTAATGTGCAGTATTTAGCAGAGGATTAATGTGATGCACTGTTGTAATCTAGCCAACTACAAGTGAACTAGTTAGGGCTGACCGCATTGAAACAAAGCATACAGTGGCACGCTAGGAATACGCTGCAATAAAAAAGGCCTACTTTAATGTTGGTGTGAGAGTTTGTGTGTGTGTGAGGCGTATGTCTAACTGAGTTTCTCACATGTTTGCATGTGTATGTGAAAAAGAGAAAAGGATGGTTATTGAGGAGAGAAAAAAATAAACAGAGGAAAGAAGGGAGTGAAAATAATGCGAAAAAAATGAGTGGGGATGCCTGAGCCAAGAAAACAGGAGGATCACAAAATGATTTACAATGCAGATAGGAAGAGAGATAGAGAGCAGAGAAATGCAGAGCGGGTGATAAAATAAGCGAAAGTGAATGTTGGCAGCGTGTTTGTGGCCTGTGTGTTTGTGTGTAATGTGTGAGAGAAAAACAGAGACATTGAGAAAGAGAGAAACGAGCTAGTCAGTTAGAGAGCGCGGGAAGATACACTACTGGGCATTGGACTCTATCCAACACTGCCAATCCAATAGAGACAGGCCAACAAAGTTATCCAACACGCTTACATAATTTGACAGTCACTTATCTCCTCTGTCCCAGCTCAGTGCAAATCACAACAAACCCACACTCACACACACACACACACACACACAACACATCGCACCCAGGATTGACCCAATTTCCTCTAGCACTTGGGGCTTCAGTGTTTTGTGGCGTTTGTAATAAATAAATCAATAGCACACAAACGGGGGGAGTTGACTAATTGATTAAATACATATCTGTTGAAGAAGCCTACGTCCATAACTCCTATGACTACACGTTTCCTGTTATTTCCTTAAAGTCAGTAAACCAGAAAAGGCTGTTGCTGATCAGCTCGTCCCCTTCATTGTTGTGATTGGGTCAGCAGGGGCATAGACAGTCATAATGATAGGCTTCAAGTCGAGCCTTAAGGGTCGCTGACCTATTGGCTGCCATTCTTCTGGACCAATGGGAGGTCAAACAAAGCCCTGTGGAGCTAGCCAATCACAGAGCCACTCCTCTGTACCTACTACAACTGAGCTAATTTGCGGCATAAAATAATCATACAACCGGTTCATTAATTAAATAAAAAAGATAACATATTACATTCATAAAGAGGCACATTATAAAAGCCAACCTATTCAGTATTACTTGTAGTACACTTGCAGTTATTTCTAACAAATAATGAAAAATTACATTAATAAAAAGATGACAAAAATATATATTACTAATTTAGATTTATCATAACAATGGTTATTAGATGATCATTCATAGGACAATACACACGAGAGGTTTATTAAGGGTCAGAAGGGGTGGATGATGAGAAGGCAGGTATTTCTCCATGGGTATTGGGTACTCAAGACAGCCATAAAGTAGCTCTCTCTCTCTCCCCCCATCTCTTTGTCTCTCTGTTTCTAATACCTCTCCTCTGGGACCACCATGTGAGAATGATGGCTGGCGAGCTAATCAATGCGATGACAAAAGGACCAGGCCTTAAGCACTGAGCGTGTGCAGAACACACCCCAGGTCGGCCGAGAGGCTGACACAACCATGGAGTATCAAAAAAACTAAACTTGTAAATTCGTGTTCACGCGGTAGAACTGGGACCAAGTTAGCACGTTTACACCTCCATTCAAAAGTGGTCAAATAGAAACCGCAACCCTGGCCTACAATATGTCCACACAGTCATACATACACCTGAACGGCTGTGCAGTCCCAGCTCAACACAGACATACTGAAGCCTAGAAGCCAGGGGAAGGCAGAGGAAGGTCAATGTCACTCCATCAAACTCCCATCAGAACGTTGGGCATGAAACAACAAGCCTGAAGAGACATTATAAATCCCCACGTCAATGTCGGCTCTGCTCGTCTCTCCCCTTCTTCGTTCTTTCCTTCCTTTTTCTACTTTCTGGTGCCTCTCCCCTCCCACATCCCTTCTCTTCTTTCCTTAACTTCTCTCACTATCCTCTTTTCTCGTCCTCTGGTCATCCTCCTTTCCTCTCGTCCGTCTTTTGCTCATTGACTTCACAGCCATCATCTCATCCCGCAGGTCTGTCCATGCCTGAGGCCAATCAAAATCCTGAAAACAAGGGTGGGCTTTGGGCTAGGACCCTTTAATAAGGCCATGAGTAATGATGTCTCAGAGGCTTGTGTTTAGCCCCAAAAAGAAACGACTGCGGTACTACCAAAACCTTAAAACAATGTTTAGATTTGAGTGGGAAAATAGAAGGAAAAAAAAGGCTACAAGAAGGGGTGTTCGTTCCTTTTGGCGTGGGAAAAATGCCACCGTGTTTGCTTTTTCATCTGAGTCAGACTCTTGGTGTTCTGTCATGTTTAGCGAGAGGAGAAGTGACGCTTTCTTCACACATTTATTCACCTCGACTTTCCCGGAGCTGTCGCGTGTGAAGTACCTGGCAAGTCGAACACTTGTCCCGAGGCTGTGGGGCTAACGAGCACGGGCTGGACAACTGACTAGTGCCACGACAGGCATCAAAGACCTCCGCCTAAATAAAACACACTTCTCCTTTGATACTTGTGGTTAACTACTTTGATCCCAGGAGTTATGTAGAACCACAGGTCTTCATGTGAAGCATTCGTGCTTTGTAAATATTATATCTGTCTTGCTGCTATGCAAATCTGAAAAAAACAATAAATATTTATGCGCGTGCTTTGGCTTGCTAAGTAAAAACAAGCATGGACTTAAAAAGAAACATAAAAGCGTGACAAATGAAAATGCCAAATGTCAAAGCAAACACTTTAAAACAACTGTGGACAATGGACACAAAGGAATCTCTTTCCCTCCCCCGTAGAGTCTAACGGCTGGTTTCACCGCGAGGCTGTCGGCGTAAGTTATCGATCTGGCGGTTATGCAGTGGATGCTGGAGTTGCTTATTAGCCCGGAGTGGGCCTTAAGGCGGGCGGCGGGGCGACCGCTGAAGGACTTAGCGACTCCACAGCTCTCCCCGGCCGCCACTAGAGGGGCCCTCTGAAGAGCCACCATGAGAGCCCTCGGTCAGAGAGAAGTGAAGGAGCACGGCGGAGAGAGAGAGACAGACAGAGAGCCAGAGAGAGAGCCAGAGAGAGAGCCAGAGAGAGAGACAGACAGAGAGCCAGAGAGAGAGACAGACAGAGAGCCAGAGAGAGAGACAGACAGACAACCAGAGAGAAAAAGCGTGGGGGGCTGAGGGGGTAAAGATGCAAAAAGACCTAGACAGCTAAAAACGAATTTAGGCCTCTTGCCAGCCCCGGGTCTCCCCCCTCTTTCGTCTCCGCCTCGCCTCCTCCCACCCATCTTCATCAGGCTGTTGAGGGTGTCCAAGAGCGTGGGCTTCCAGTCAGACGCCACTCAGACACACAGACACACACACACACACACACACACAACCATTAGACTTGGCTCTGCTTAAGCACCTGGCCCCAGCCAACAGATACAGTTCTGACTGGATTGCCCACCATGTTTACGAGGTTGTACAGTACAGCATACAGTAATGCTACGCCAGCAGTGGGCTGATGCTTAAGCTACAACCTATGGCGCACAGCCAGATGAGGCGATAGTCGACGACTGCTCCAGGGTGCAGAGCCGTGACACTCAGATAGTTAGATAACTGTCTTACTGTAATGTTAGCTTGCTCTTTCAAACGAGGAAATAGCGTATGAAGAGTGTATGTATGAATGGTGGGTGTGTGAGAGACGTTAAGCAGGAGATTGAAAGGGGAGAGAGAAAGAGAGTGTGTGTGTGTGCGTGCGTGTGTGCGTGCGTGCGTGCGTGCGTGCGTGCGTGCGTGCGTGCGTGCGTGCGCGCTCGTGTGTGCGTGTGTGCGTGTGTGGTTGGTGATATTACAATTCCATTTTGGATCAATAATATATTATCCTATCCTATGATCCTACAATGTAACAATAGAGAACCCTCCACACATGGAGTGGCTTGTGTCTTAAAGTAATTATGAGATAAGAGTGACAAGTCGATCGGTACTCAGTGGGCATATGTAAACGCTGTCGACATAATCTGGCATATACTCTGCTTCCACTCCACTAAACTTCATTAAATCCACTGTGCTGCTCCCATTTCACATCCAGAACGAGGCTGTTAGCATGCAAGATTCAAAATTACTGAAACTTTCAAACAGCGAGAGGCGACACTCCATTTTGTTGGTTTAAATTAGACATCAAGCGACAGTCCAGAACAGTCCATTTATGCAGGTTGCTGTTTATTTTCCCCAATAAACAGGCTTCTGACCCAGGGCACCACGTTGTGCTGGAAAGTGGTGTGGACATAAGTTCTCAGATAAAAATAATAATAATAATAATGTAATGGTATGAGGTCAGAGTAGATTATTACGGCAAGAAAGAAATTGCATAAGGGCGCATCCAAAGGGCATAGCCTAGGCTACTACAGAGTCGACGATACAAAAATACTCAGCATAAAACTCACGACAACGTCGGCCGCACAAGTAACAGTCACCCACTCGCATCACGTCCACACAGCTAAGACACCATTTCAATCGAACAATGCCAATATGCCAGCTACTGTGAAACGCACCAGTGCATGTCAGTCAGCCCAGCGATAACAATATCCAATATTTCTGCCCTACAATATGACGGAATAGAAACAACTGGAGAGAATAGAGAGTGGTCCCATGTCCCCAAACGTCCCCGCTGATAATGACACCCATGCTGCTGACGGAGCAATAAAAGGAAAAAGTGCAATCTTTTCAGAAAAAGGCACACCGAGATTTCACAACTTTTTTTCCCCTGGTTTGTCGTATGAAGGGATTTTCTTGGAATGACGTAGAACGTGTTTTCTGGATTGCCAATATCTCCAGGACAGAGAACAGGCAGTTTTGGAAACACCAGGGTCAACCGCAAGTTCTCCTAGCCTGACCCTGGAACATAGACTGCTGCTGCTGCTGCTGCTGCTACACACCACTATAAACACAACACTATGGGGATTAGTCTGTTTCAGCCTTGGCTTTGTGTGTGTGTGTGTGTGTGTGTGTGTGTGTGTGTGTGTGTGTGTGTGTGTGTGTGTGTGTGTGTGTGTGTGTGTGTGTGTGTGTGTGTGTGTGTGTGTGTATGTGTGTGTGAGGGTGTGTGTGGTGTGTGCGCAAGCAATTCTCTACCCCTCTTTCCTCTCTATATCTCTCTCACTCACTCTATAATTCTTCTTCTTAAACCCCAATTCACACACATGCAAAAGCACACACACACTCAAACACACACATACACAAAGCCCTCATTCTTTCAGTTGGTGGCTTTTCTTTCAAAACCGAAAGCTTTTGGAAGGGAAATGTACACTCCCCCCTCTGTGCAGCTGGGAACCATCTCCCTGTTCTACCTTGTCATCACACACACACACACACACACACACACTGCACACAGGGTTACGGGGTCACAGACCACGCCCGGGCAGCCTACAGGAGGAGGCGAGGAGGCAAAAAGCAGAGGAGGGGGAGGAAATCAGAGACACTCAGTCCCTCCTCACAAATTTACAGACAAATAAACACGAGCGAGGCTGTTTTTCCTCAGCCGGGCCCTGCTCCTTCACACCCGTCTTCCCTCGTTCCCTCTTTCTTCCTCTCTCTTTCTTACTCTCCTCCTACTACATTCCCCCTCCCTCCTTTATGCCCCAACCTCCCGGCTAACCCTCCCTCTCTTCCGCCCCTCGCTCGTTCACTCTGTCTTTTTTTTTTGCTATCATGGAGTCGGCATTTTCCACATGTGACTAATTTTTTTCACCAGTCGGAGCCAAACTGTTTCTGATTCCCCGTTTCTGTCTCCCTCCTTCTTAAACCAACGCCGTCTCGACCCCCAGCCACCCCCTCTCCCTCTTTAGGGTCTATCTATGGCAATGCATTCCTTTAGGGCAGCTCGCAATTACCTCCGCAGGTAGTGTTTGTTTGAGGGGAGGAGGAGGGGAGGCAATTATGCCCCTCGTTTCCTCTCTCTACATGGCTTTGAGCTCCCGGTTCCCATTTTGACATGTGTCAGCCTGCGACCTAGTTCCCAACGCAGACACACACACACACAGAAAAGAAAAAAAAAAGAGAAAAAACATCGAGGGGATTATTCACTCCCTGCCTGTTAAGTCTGCGAGTGGTGTTCGAGTCAAACCCTCGAGGAAACGGGGGGAGAACGCGAGGCCCGCGTCGTTAAAACGGAGCAAGGACACCCCCAGTCACTCAGTGCCCCGACATCACAGGGGAAACAAGAGAGGGGGAGGGGGAGGGGGGGACGGACGTACGCATGAAAGAGAAGCTGCCTGAAAAGGAGGAGGAGGGAGCAGGAGGGAGGAAGGGAGAGGGGAGGAGGAGTTGCCGAGGGAAAGGGGGAGGGAGGGGTCGCTGGAAGAGGCGTAGCGGCGGAGGCAGTGAGGATGCCAAGTAAAACTCACTGACACAGAAAAAGCTCGGGAGCACTACTTCATCAGGGAAGGCCTTTATTAAAATCAGATTAAAGGAGGCTCAGGCAGTGGGCTCGAGAGGCCGCGGAAACAAAATGGAGTACGGGCATTCTGTGGGTGAAAGGTTTTGGAAGTGTCACGGAGGGAAATGGAGAGTTGTTCCAACAGCAAAGAGTGCGTGCCGAGCTCATGCTTCAGCGGTTTTGCATCACGCTAACAACAGTCTGGACGCTTGTAAATACATGGTTTATGGTTTTAAAAAACACACACACACGCTGTCAGTGAACACTGAGAACAGTGGTCACTGATTTGTAGAACTGGTCTGAACCGATAAATCGACTGCCTAAATCAATACAACAGTTTAGTTCACTTGTATTTGTAGTTTCAAGCCATAGCCGTTGTTCATACACTGGCTTGCTCCTGTAATCCATCTCCACATTTAGGCCCATCCACACTTTTATTGATCTCATAACAAAACCATAAAAAGGGTCAAAACCGCTAAACTCATTTTCCACCCACTAACACATGATTATTAATTTAACACTGGCTAATGCCATAGCTTAATCAAGGAAAGGGAAATGTTTGCACTGGATCTTGAACGGAGCCCATTTAATCGGGGCTCACTCCCAGCATTGACCTAGCTGTTCTTTCTCTTAAAATGTTAGCTTTCTTCGCCTCCTCTCATGCAGGGTATTGATGATCTACTTTAGTTAGTGTGCTCCAGTAAGATTGTAAAAAAAAGAAAGTCTGTGGGCTGTTAAAGATGAATAAGAGGCTGTGAAGAGTAGCGGCCTATTAACAGTGCTAATATAACTGCGCTATTAATGCACCTATCCACACTTGTTTCTTTACACTTCCTGCTTTCATTTCCTTTCTGCTTCCCTTAATTGATCCTCATTGGCTCGTTTTCCTCTCTGCCTCGTTAACATATCCAGACTCTCATCCTATCCCCATTCTACTCTTAAAACTGGTAATACGTTTTTTTGGGGGGTTTTTGTGCGTGTGTGTGTTAGAAAATCTTTCCTACAGAGAACACAACGGAAAACCCTCTCCCACGTACCATAGAAGTTATCAGGTCGGAAACACCAAGAGGATTTCCTGTCTGTACACAGACACACTATTCCCTGAGACAACATTCGGAGAGCGCCAGGGCGCAATCCTGTAACAATGCTAACACCCAACCCAATTCAAATTGTACGGGGCCATCAAATCCCAAGGCGACTGGGAGTGAAGCAGGTGGGAGCTTTGACTGTGTTAAGTCAAACATTTCGCTAAAGGCTACAAAACGGGGGGGGGGTTTCACCTCGATATTGTGGAGGTCTCCATGCAGCCAGGCTGTCTATGAGATCCGATAGCATGCCAACTTGTTGATGGAGAGACATTAGACCACATTGAGGCCCCCGGGGGGGGGGGGGGGGAACGAGGGAAACGACTGAGAGAAGAGGAAAAAAAAGGAAGAAGAGGAGGCTGGTGTTTTTCTTTCACCGTTCTCCTGGTTCCCTCATTGATTTGCTGGCGGGCTATATTTAGAGCATGATGTATGGCAGTGAGATCATTTAAACAATGGCCAGGCCTCGGGCAGCAGAGAGAGGAGAGACGAAAGAGAACGAGAGAGAGGCAAATAGAGAGGAGGAGGAAATGACAGAAAGATAAGGTACGTGTCTGCTTAAGAAGGAGGGCACTTGAAGAGGGTCCCTCTAGTCCAGTCGACTCCGCCTGCACTGGATAACTCTGCATTTAATACCGACCCGAGTCCCCCGGTGTGCTCATCTAGGTGCCGCCCCTGTCGAATACTAAACTCCAGCTTAGGCTATAATATACATGTGACCTTTGAATACCTTCTTCTGGCTCCAAGCGCCGCAATAAGAGTGTACTGAATCATCACTCACATAAGAACTCTACTACGGCTGTGATGAGGTCGTCGTTTTCGTATGTGTTTTTTTCCAGTAATATAGTCGTGTCCATGCTAGTGAGTTCTCTCTCCCCTGCAGACAAGCTACGGTGGCCAGCACGGGGGAGCAGGTGGCCGGGGGCCGGCCGGGGCCCGTCTCGGCACACACAGCAGATGAGATCACAGTCGCACACAGACAGGTGGAGACAGAGGTGAGTGCTCCTCCTGCGCTCAAGTACACACACACGCTGGACGGATTTGGCATCCATTAGTCCGCGGGACAATTACCTCCACACCTCACCTGGCCCCTGGCAGGCCGGCACTAACCTCTGCCAATTACGGCGGCACTATACAAAACACGTGCCCGCGCTCACACACACCGCCGTGGAGACACTGAAGAGGCCAAGAGAGCGTACACGCACGCAGACACACACACACAGAGGAATGTGGACACACACGCACACACACTCACACTGCTCCCTGCATTCCCTCAAGCTCACATTCTGACACACACACACACACACACACACACACACACACACACACACACACACACACACTGCTCCCTGCATTCCCTCAAGCACACATTCTGACACACACACACTCACACACACACACACACACACACACACACACACACACACACACGCACACACAGCCTCTGGCTCCACAAATGATGTAGCGGCAGGCTCTTTCCTGAAGGGCATAGCCCCTAGCCCATCCCCGCGCAACCCAAAACGCAGAGGAGAGAGATATGGAAGCCTTGTTTGGAAGGGCTTTTCCACTGGCTTGGTTTTTTGAATAGTTGCCAGGAGACAGCTCCCATTCATTATTCTCTCCTTTCTCTGTTCTTCTCCATGGATATCATCATGTCCAATTATTTTATCATAAGCATTGTCAGTCTAATCCACTTGTTGTTGCTGGGATCGTTGTTCCGCCGCCGTCCCATTCCGCCGATAACAATCGTAACTCTTTAATAACCGCCTTTGATGACCCAGTTTTTCAATCGGCAGCTTTTCTCAATTTGCTCTCATTTACAGTGGGAATTGCTAAGAGAATAAAAATAACACAAGGGGTGTAAGCCTGGAAGGAGGGTTTCAGTCTAGATAATGA